>VIIQ02000224.1:0-121996 GCA_007449985.2 Desmodesmus armatus
CTGGGATCATGTGGTGTCTGACGACTTGGTGCACTGGAAGAACCTCCCCACGCAGTAGTGCCTACACCGGAGGCTGGACGCTGACGGCTGCTTCTCAGTGGGTGGCAGGGATGCGTGGGGGGGGGGGAGATAGTGCAAGTCAACGCCACTGTGCGCCTGCCAGCTACTGATTTTTTTTCCGCTACTGATTCGTCAGGTGCAAAGGCATTCGGCCAATGTTCATCTTCGGTCAACACGTAATTGCTGCATGTAAACCTTCTCCTATGCTCCATGCGAGCTTTTGCTTCAGCACCATTGAGTCACTATACAGCAGCTTCCATATGCATGCAGCAGCTCCCTACAGCAGTTTGTCAGCTTCGCTCTCACCCGCCCTGCTCGCCCACCACCACCACAACCACCGCTGCAAACCCGCTAACCTCTCAACCCCTGCCCTCCTCTTCTATCCATTTGCAGTACTGTTGAGTTGGACCCGGAGCTCGGCGTGCCTGTGATCATGTACACCGGTGTGTACCTGAAGACCAATGCAGAGTCTGTGGCAGCCCATGGCGTGCCTGCCCCTGAGCACGACCCCGGCACTCGCTTTGTGGAGAAGCAGCTTGCTGCTGTGCCTGCAGACCCAAGTGAGCAACACAGCCATTGTTGAGGGAGGGGGTTTGGGGGACAGGGCTCCCTTATCTACGGGTTAGCGCTGAGACGGGGGGTGTATTAGGATGGGGTGCGCTGGGACAAGGGGTTGGGGGCCTCAGATGGGGGGTGTGCTGGGACCGCGAGGGGGATTCCATATCAAAGGGGGGGGGGTGATTCAATATCAGGAAGGGGGGCGCCATGCTTGTGGCATGGGCAGCAGCAGCACACAGGACCCGCACTGACATGCATCTGCATGCAAGAAACAGTGGCTGCTGTGCCTGATTGCGCCATTGATTGACATGGGTCGTAGGGGTGGAGATATTAATTTGGGGGTCCAGCCGTTTGAGGATGTTTGACCCGGGTTGTTTGTGTGTGCGGGGGGCTTGCGCGCGAGGGGAGGGGGGAGGTCAAACACTATGGGTCAGGGTGTTTGGGATAGGTGAATGAGCGGCCGCTGCGGACAGTATCATGACAGGGCTGCAGCAGCCTATGGCTTTTTGCGTGAGCATCATCTTGTACACGCTTGGACATGCCGCACAGCTGGCTGCTGTTTCTGTGAAGCTATAGAAAGTTACATGTTGAGTGTGTCTGTAGGGACGACCCTGCAGGTTTGGTATAGGGTTGTTGTTGGTGCGGGGGCAGGGGTGTGAAGTGAGCTTCGCATACATACATTCACATGTGTGCTGATGTCACTGGCGTCTTATGACAGGTAGACATTATGACAGTCACAGTGTGTCGAATCAAGGCGACTCTGCTCACTGTGACTGGCATTGTCTCTACCTGCCACACAGCTTATGCATATTGGAACGGCTAACCAGCTGGCCTGCTGCAGCCAGGGGCAGGGCCCACGGTTGCACGTCATATCCACCCCTCTGTTGCGCATGCACACACTGAGCTTGGACATCCCTGAGGCGATGCTTGAGGTTGCACAGAGAGATTTTGCAGTCAATTTTCTGTTTGGCAGGGGTGCAGGATTCTGTTTTGGGTGTATTGCATGGTGTCAGCCGGCTGCAGCTCGTATTGACTGATAGCCTACGCCTTGAGGCTTGGGGTGCATAGGCACCTGGGGTATGGTGTGACAACAGGTGTTCACATGGTCAACTTGAGCACCTGGCTTCAGTAAACCTCAATTCACCATCACCCCTGTGCCCTGACCCTCAGCTTACGTGCGCAAGTGATGTACAAGCACTGCTGCTGTTGCTGTAACCAGCAGCAGTTTCTGTGACAATCTGCTGTTGCGTGAAATTGCCTGCCTTGTTCCTAGCCCAAGCTACCAGTGTGTTTCTGTTATCCTGCTGTGCCTACTACCCGAATTAGCACCAACAACACCACTTTTCCCCCCATGGGTGGCCGCAGATGATCCGACTTCACATTATGGGAAAGGTTACCGTGTACACCTGGCAGTCTGATCTTGGTCCCACACACATGTCCAGATTGTTCGTCCTGCTATGACATTCTGCTGTGCTTGTCGTACATACGTCATTGCTGCCTCCCTGTGCGTCACCTGCAGATGATCCCGACCTTACCTACTGTGGTGAAGCTGCCCAGCCCTGTGATGTCCCTGCCCCCTGCCGGCATCAACATCAGCTGCTGGAGGGACCCCTACTGCCTCAAGAGACCAGCAGCAGCAGGTGCGGCCGATATGGGCACCAGGGCTGTATGCATGCAACACTCCGAGCTTTGGGGCCATATCCATGCGTGGTGCACCCTACAGCATGCATGGCGCATGATTATTTTGCCATGCATGGGTTGCGCATGGAGCACAGTTGCAGTTTGGTGGCGCAGTCACAGGATGATGATTTGCAAAGCTTGCGTGGCTACATGATGTCACCTGGGCAGGTTTCCAGGCACACTGTAGTGCTGCAGGAGTGAAGGTCATAAGCGGTGATGTGAACATAGCCTTCAAGGCGATTGCAGTGTGAAGCCTGTGTAAGGCTGGGCACCGTGTCTCATACTGCGTGCTGTTGTGTGTCCTGGCTGGCCTGCAGGTGGTGAGGGTGATGAGTGGGAGGTGCTGCTGGCCAGCGGCATCCGTGGTGTGGGTGGTGCAGTGCTGCGCTTCAAGAGCAAGCACTTCACACACGGTGAGGGCTGTGGGCATGTAGGGGCCAGCAGCACTTGCAGCTCACAGGTCACACCTCATCTAAACCATCTTCATTTGCCTGTGCTGCATGCTTACACCTGCAGGCTGAACTGCAATTGTCTGCGCTGCACGCCTCCTGACCTTGTGTGTGCAGTGATGCGTACTGCGCAGCCAAAAGTTCACTCTCATACACAGTGTCGTCAAACAATGTATGGTGTGCCCCTCCTAGCAGTCGGATCATTCAATGCCGGCTTCTTTCATGTCCTTCTGTCCTCTTCCACCCTTTCCCACCCCTCCTTCTTTCAAAACTTGCCCATCCAGGCTGGGAGTTTGACGGGGTGCTTGCCGCTGGTGACAACGCCGCCCTGGGCATCCGCGGCCAGGACTGGGAGTGCCCCATTTTCACCCAACTACCTCACGTCAGCAGGGACGCCATCACTGCTGCCATAGCCGTCAGCACTGCTGCCATCCCAGCCGCCATTGCTGCCAAGCTGCCGCAGCACTACACACTGGCAGCAGCAGGGGGTAGGAGCACTGCAGTACTGTCTCCTGCTGCTGCTGCTGCTGCTGCGTTTGATGGCAGCAGCAGCAGTAGGAGTGATGGTGATGGTGGTAGCCAGGCAGCTCCTGGCACTCCCGTTCTCAAGGGTGTGTCCCCAACTGCTGCTCATTCTGCCAGCCTGTCGTCCTTCTCGGGTTTAGGCGGCAGCGACCTCACTTTGGTTACAGCAGCAGCAGATGATGCCGCTAGCCACACCTCCACCTCCACCAGCAGCAGCAACGGCGCCCAAGTGACAGCAACAGCTACCGACTCGTGCACCAGGGGATCTACTGCACCCACCATGACGACCACCAGTGCTGCCGCAGCATGTGCTGCTGCTGCCGCCATTGCTGCCGCCGGTGGCGTCACTGCTGCTGCTGTGGCAGCAGAGGCAGTACCTGCTGCAGAGGCAACTGGCGGCTGCCTGCTAGCACTCCCCTTGACAGAGCCAGCTCTGGCAGCTGCCACATCAGCAGCAGATGCAGCACCTGTGCGTCAGGGAGACACCCTCCTCAGCCACCCTGCTGTCAGTGTTGATGCTTGGGTGCAGTACCAGACACAGCAGCATGTGCAGGCAGCAGTGACCGCGGCAGTGGCAGGTGCCGATGCAGTGGGCAGTGACAGCATTGCAGTTGTGTCGGCTGTGTGTGAAAGTGAGAGGGACTCGGAGGACGGCAGTGTACTCCCCACACAGGATGATATCACAATCCTTATCACTGCGGATGAGGACACAGCAAGCATCAGAAGCCTCAAGCAGCAGCAGCTGGCAATGCAGGACAGCAAGGGCTGCGTCAGCAGCAGTGACAGCAGCAGCAGCAGCAGCAGCAGCGCAGGAGACAAGCGCTGGTGGTTCTGCATGAGCCCTGATGCCTGCAACAACCCCATCACCTGGTGGTTGGGTGACTATGATGGCCGTACATACGACATCGCTGCGGCTGATGGCCCACACCGGCTGGATCTGGGCACCACACTGTATGCGGCTACTCTGTGGGAGGACCCCCAGGTAGGGATGCATGGAAAAAGTAAGCTCTGCTTCGTGTGACTGTCAGCTAAAAAAACTGCCTGCTGTACGTACGTACAACAGGTGCTGTTTTACCAAAGGACCGCTGCTTGGGAGCTAGCTTGATGGTGCACATGGCAGGTCAGTGGTTTCACCCCCCGCGAAGTTACAGGTGAACCCCCTATCAGCGCATTTGTCCCAGTGTCCTGCCCGGCTGGTTATGACTTTTGCTGCTGCCCTACTGTCCTTCTGTTTGCCTCCCTTGCTACCCTACTTTCTCTCATCCCTCCCTTCCCCCTGCAGGCCGTCAGCTGCTGTATGGTTGGATCCAGGAGCATCGCAGGGTGCCCACCCCACCTGCCCTGTGTGACGCCTACAGCTACGCAGGCTGCATCAGCACGCCCCGGGTGCTGCAGCTGGTGGATGGACAGCTGTGGCAGACACCCCTGCCAGAGATCAACGCACTCAGGACCAGGTAGGGGTTGGTGTTGAACACATGGAGTACATACGAGTCACATGAAAGCAAATCTAGCAGGCATACCAATTCAGTCAGACAAGAACAGTCAAACCAGGGGTGTTGTCCGTTGTTGCTATGTCTGCTGGATGCTTTTGGCTGGATACAGTGGACACACCACATCTTCTGGCTTGTATGCTGTCATGTCTCATCCCATTTATGTAGGCAATTGCACACGCTTGTACACCTGCTGTGATGCTTTGGCCTGACATGTTCCAGCCTGAGAGCTTTGTTTTCGCCATATGTCGGCATGCAGCATGTGCTGACGTGCCAGGACTTACTGCGGGCGCCCAGTGGATAGTCCCCAATCCCCCTCGCGCTGTCAGCGCGACACATTTAGGCATGAACCACCTTGCCGCCACAATCCCCCTGCAGCAGCATCTCACCCCACTGCCACAGTCACCTTGCCATATCTGACAGGCCCGCACTTCTTTGTACGTTTCCCAACTCCCCTTTCCTCTTATCTCCTTGCAGTGTGTGCTGGCGTGCCCAGGACCTGCTGCTAGCCCCCAACAGCCACCTGATCCCCCTGCAAGTCGTCAGTGGCACACACCTCGACATCAACCTCACCCTGCTGCCCCCATGCCCCTCAGCCCCAACAGCAGCAGCACCCTCCCCTACAGCTACAGCTGCAGATGATGCCTCAGCAGCAGATGATGCTGAGTCAGCAGGTAACCGTGCAGGGCTGGTGTTCAAGAGCTGGAAGCCTGACGGCAAGGGAGCTGCTGTGCTGTCGTTTGACTGGGGGTCTGGTGTGCTCATGTTTGACTTTGATGAGCCCTTCCCTGATGCCTACAACCCACACCCTGATGACACACCTGAGAGGAGGAGGGTGGGAGGCAAGCTGAAGCACTACACTGCAGGTGAGGGGCGCTCCGTAACGCATGCACTTGTGTAGTAGAGGTTGTGCCAATAGTTCGTGTGCTGGCACCATACAGTGCACCACGTCTTGCAAATGTAGTGGTAACAGCACAAGGGGAGTTCTACCAGTACTTCCTAAATTTGCCAAATGCAGTGCCACGGCGCGCTCCTTCGCTTCATGCGCGATTTCGAAGTCACTTTGATGTCACTTTGAGCAGTGTATGTAGTGGTACAATCACATGCTTGCAGCAATGCAGCCGGCACACGCATGTCACAGTGGTGACAAGGCAATTGCATGCATTTTTGTTGCTCTGCTTTCGCCATGTGACTCCTCCATTCAAGCCCAGGCGGCATCTGCTCCTGCTTCTCCCCCCCCCCCCCCCCCCCCCCCCCCCCCACACACACAGGCGAGCCCCTGTCCCTGCGCATCCTCCTGGACGGCAGTGCAGTTGAAGTCTTCACCAGCACAGGAGAGACCCTCACCACACGCATGTACAGGGGACACCCTCCCAAGTGCAAGTGTGCAGGCTGCCAGCCCGGCACCCACACCCCCACCAGCTTCCCCACCTCACACCACAGCCCACCAACAACATGGTCCAGCAACGAGGGTTGCGACTTCGAGTGCATTGAGGATGAGGCAGGCATTGCACTGTTTGCAGCAGGTGCGGCTGTCACAGTGTCTGAGCTGTGCGTGTGGGAGATGGGGTCGTGCTGGGTGGCTCCTAGTTCCCCTCCCCCGCAGCCTCCTGCCCTGCTGCAGCAGCAGCTGCTGGCAGCTTCTCGTCAGCCCTCTGCTGTGGTGTCCCTGCCTGATACTGTCCTGACCTCAGCTCGGGATGCTGACGGTATTGATAGCAGTGGGGTGATCAGCAGTGCTGGGCAGCTGTTTCCTGCTAAGTCGGATGCTGCAGTGACAGCAGGGGCACAGGGTGCAGTGGGTGGTGAGGTGCGTGGGGTTGGTGAGAAGGTGCACCATGCAGCTGGTGAGCAGGCAACGGTGAAGGAGGCCTTTCTGGAGGAGCTGCATATTCTTGCTAAGTGAGGCACCATGCGGCCGCCGCTGAGCACTGCTATAGTAAAGCCGTGTGTGGCTTGTGGAATGAGGGTGGAGGGAGGAAGGGTGTGTCGTGGTGTGCATGGAGCTCAGCAGGGCCATTACTGCATAGGTGCACAGTTGAGTTGTATAGGTGCACAGTTGGGTCCATGTTGCGTGCTGAGTCGTCCGCATGTTGGCGTGTGCAGCTTGCAGGATGCTTGATTGTTGAGTGCAAGCCAGTGCCTCTTGGCTCATGACTTTATGCTCTTCATCTTTGTCCCCACATTGTGCCCGCATATATGATAGTCCACCTATGTCCACATCTAAAGTGATGGTCCCTGTCAATGTGTCATGCTCACACTGATTGACACATTGGGCAGGACACACTGGCCAAACACATTGGCAGCACCTTCTGCCAGAAGCATAAAGGTGCTCATACTACCTGGCAATACCTTCGTACGCATTGCATAGCCTGAACATTGGGCTGATGTTGCTCAGGATCCTTCTTCCATTCGTGTCAAATGCGGGTGCAGTGTTGCTTTGTCATGTGTATGCACTACCAATGGAGTGTGTTGGTTGTGTTGGTCGTGCAGACATATTGAGGTTGGTGGAGTGTACGATCACAGCAGGTCCAAGCTTTGATTGATGTGTATGATTGGGGTGTATGCGACAGGCCATGCTGTGGGAAAATGTTGTTGATAAGAGAGGGTTGGTGGTATTGTGCCATGTTGCCTGATCGCAACTCGTGCAAACTCCCACCTAGGCTGGGCGGGTGATTTCGCTCGAACCCTACCCAAGATACTGTGGTTGAGTTGCCTCGAGTTATGGTTGTACAGCAGTGATGGATCTGCCAGTGAGATACTTTGGTGGTGTTGCCGGTGGCTGAGGCGCACTCACTTGGCTAGTGCCAATTGGGAAGTGGTGCTGTGTCCCGCCTTCGCCTAGTACTTGCCCCTTGTACCTCTTACTAGTACATATACCCGTCAGCATTGGCCTAACGGTTGCCAACCGGCCTGTGGATGCCGATCCCACATAGCTTTCTCATGTTATGTCTTAGGCCTTCATGGGGTGGGTATTGGGGTATCGCGGATGTGTGGGTTATGGGCTTCATGTGTGGTTGAGGGGGTTACATCTTGCTGCAGGGTACATGTTGGCTGTGCTGCTGCATTCTGCTGTACCTCAGCTTTCGTTACTTTGGGGCAATCAGCTCGTGTCCTTCAACATCCTGCTGGTTGAGCTTGTGCGCAGCTGACGGGTGCAAGGCGTTGGCAGTGCTTGAGTGATGTGGTGTGCAGATTGGGTGCGCGAGGGTCAATTTAAAATCGATGCAACTGCTTCTTTGTCATATGTGGCGTTGCAAATGCTTGCAGTTGTGGGTGCTTTCAAGCTATAGCACCACACATGCAGGGCGGACACACCCTTATGTGTGTCACATGGCCGCTTTCTTGTGTGTGAGTTGGTGATTGAGTTGATGATTGAGTTGTCGTTGATGGTGGCTTGGTTTGATGTGGAGGGTTTGAGGTGCTGGCTTTCGTGTGCAAGTGTGTTGTTGTTGGGAGAGTGTTGTAGCAGTAAGCTATGTGGCAGCGGCTGTGCATTCCACAGCCTGTACCGCATGTTTCCAGGGGTTTCCAGCTGTTTGGACCAATGGGTGGATGCTGCAGTGGGAAGATGGGCAACGAACTGTTGCTTGTGCAAGGTGCTCAGTAAGAGTATTGGATGTTGTTGTGGGAACTGGTTGTGGGAAGGTTGCCAGCATCAACAGGTTTGCTTTGCGCCCCTGTGTGGCTGCAATGCAGCCTCGACTTCCCCTGCCATGCGGTTGCAGAGGCAGACTAGGGTTCACAAGATGGATGAACTCTATCAGCAGGTGCATGGCTTGTTCCCTAATGGATGCAGGCCTCTCGGCTAGATGCTGAGAAGCCTGTACAGCATAATGCACATCCTATTTTATACCTCGTGTCATTCCATCATAGCTTTGTGACAGCATCTTGTGCTGCTCTGCGCCATAAGCTATGACAGCAGTCGCCTGTGACCACGTGAGCTGCTGTCATGCCTAGCTGCTCATGGCACAGCAGTAGCCCCTGAGCTGCTTGTGCCGTGCAATATGGAACGCAGTTTACTGAAAGCACCTGGGTGTGGCTCAGTTACTAATGGGGGAGTATGTTACATGGACATTTTCGCCAAACAACAATGGCATTGCCCACCAGGATCGAGCCAGGTGAACCTCATAAGTTGTCTCCCCTGCGGTGGTTTGCACCACCTACACCGGGTTGACCAAAGAAGGCAGAACCACCAGAATTGCAGCAAGTGCCAGCCATGCTAGGAACCTATTGTGTGCAGAGATGAGGGCAGGCAACTATACCAGTGTGGACACAAGAAACAGAACAAAGTCAGTCAAATACCCATAGTAAGGCCAAGCAAGCGTGCTCTGCGCACTTTCATTTTGTACAAAGTGTGTGCCAGGGCCGACTGTTCGGCATGTTGAAACACAGTAGCAACACAATCTTGGTCACCCAACTGGACTGAAGCCGGGTCAGCAAAGGCTGGGCAGGCGGTGCGCAGATCATCATACACGGGACATTCAAGAATGAAGTGCTTTAGATCTTCAACATTGTTGCTGGTGCCAGTACGGGCCAGCACAGCAGCGCGGTTGGCCAGCGAAGCGTCCTGACCAGAGCACAAACGACAGATGCGATCCGCCCTTGGGACAGACTCCCTACGCTTGCGACCCTGCTCAATACTAATGCAGGCGGCGTGCATCTTCATCTTGTGCGTGCTTGGCATGCTTGGCGGTCTCAGGCTTTTGCGCAGGGTGCGCGCTGTTGCCGGTGTCTTGTGTGTTTTGGTGTGTTCTGCATGTCCTGGAGGGCTGCAGCAGTCTTCCACTCCTGAAATGGCAGTGCATCTTAATCATAATATGTGCCCTGTGTTACCTCCTGCCCCCAACCTGGGGGTTCTGTAGGGCTTACTGGAGATACCATAGAACCCCCAGGTTTTCTGACTTCAATCTATCAGGCGCAAAGGAGCAGACCTTGGGGGAAGTCAGTGCAGTGGCAGGTGAAAGTGGCATGATCAAAAACATGCCTTGGTGTTTGATCCTGCATGTGCATGGCGTGTTGGAGTTGGTGTTGTGTTGTGCCAGGGTCTAGTCCCCAGGTGGCGCACGAGTTAACCCTCAAAGTTGTCAACAGAGCAGCAGTGGGCAGCAGTGCCCATGCATAATACCTGCTGGCACTGTGTAGGTGGCGCCGTTGAGTTGCCAGTGGTTTGAGTGGTAATTGGAGTGGATGGTAGGTTTGCTCATTGCATGCTTGCTTGAGGCACAGATGCAGCTGTTGATGCTGTTGTTTGTGAAAGGAACGTAGCTGTTGATACTGGTGCATTGCATGGAACTGCATCATTTGCGCAGAGGTGTGGTGTAACCAGTTGCAGTTGTGTCTGTTGCTTGGTGGCAGCTGTGACTGCTGATGCAGTCAGCGTCAGTAAATGCACCACATTCAGCAATTGCGGGGATGTGTGGACAGGTCACTGTCTCCCTCACACACTCAGCGCTTATCTGGCATATAAGCTCATCGTGCACGACAGCGGCTTGTGGTAGTCACCAATATCACCTGCTTTGCTCAGCTTTCAGGCAGGCATGAGTGCGCCTCACGCATGAAGGCTAAGTCAGTATCTTACCATAGGGTAAAACGCAGCAAGAGCAGGCTGAACAATTTCTCAATCTTCAGCATCCTGCTGTGCCTCCTCCAATTTTTCCTCCAACAATACACAACCACCCAAGCAGTGGAAAAACCCAACTGTGCATACATATTACATGTATCCATGCATACAGAAAGCTGATGTTGAGCGTTCATTCGTAGGATAGGGGGCCAGGCATAGTGACCAACACGCATGAGGGAATGCAGACCTCATGCTGCGGCAATGCCAGCACAACGCTGCAGACAGAATGTAGCAACATACGCTGCACATGCGCATAGCTTGCAACCCGCTGACAGAACTGCTCAATGCAACAGCCCTTGACTCTCCAAAGCTCTGCACTGGTGCAGCTGTACAATGGCCGTGGTCGGATGCGGCACTTGCCGGCATCTACTTGTACCAGCACAGTTCAGTTGCCTCACGAGCCCCTGGCTTCTTTGCGCACTGCATAGTCCTGTGTGCCAAAAACTGTGAACAAAAAGGACTTCCAGCCCTGTGCACCCAATGCACTGACACGCATGCACAACTCCCACACTAGAACCCGCTTGCGGTTGCACAGCACATGCCCAGCTGGGATTTTGCTCACTCCACACTGCACATTCGCTACTTCTCATGTACATAGTAGGGCCTTGTAGCACAGCTCTCAACAGGTCAGCCCTCAACAAGCCATATGGATGCCAGACAACCACACACTGGTGTGCACACAACCCAGGTACGCCGAGGTACATACAAAAGCTGCCTCAGCCAGCAAACAAAGTATCACAAGTAAGCCCACGCTGCATGAAAGCACACAACACAAAAAATACACACACAACACCGCGCACAGGCACACAACACCGGGTACGCGTGAAGCTGCCTCAGCCAGGAGCACAGTAGCACACACGTCATTCCAAGCTGCATCAAAGTAGGCAAAACCACAACAGGTGTGCACAACCCCAAGCACAGTTGGGGTGCCCATGAAGCTGCCTCAGCCAGAAGGTCTGTTTCAGCTGCATCAAAGCAAACGACACCACATCAGGTACACACTACCCATACTCAATCCAGGTGTGATCAAGTACACTGTACGCAACGTACCGCTGCCGTGATCGAGTGCACATACAACTGCCTCATCCAGGAGCACAGTAGCACACACGTCATTCCAAGCTGCATCAAAGTAGGCAAAACCACAACAGGTGTGCACAACCCCAAGCACAGTTGGGGTGCCCATGAAGCTGCCTCAGCCAGAAGGTCTGTTTCAGCTGCATCAAAGCAAACGACACCACATCAGGTACCCACTCAATCCAGCTGTGATCGAGCAAACTGTAGATGACGTACAGCTGCCGTGATCAAGTACATGTACAACTGCCTCTGCCAGGAGCACAGGAGCACGCACGTCCTTCCAAGCTGCATCAAAGCACACTGCAACCTCAGGTACACACTCAACCCAGTCGTGCTCGTGTACACATAAAGCTGCCTCAGCCAGAAGCACAGTGGATACTCAACAGGGCATTCGCGCTGCCCAAAAACTTCATCGCAACATCAAACTCTTCCGTCCTGTCCTGGTGCTCCGCCAGAACCTTATCCGGGTGCACAAGCAACGCAAGCTTCTGGAAACGCCTCTTCAAGTCCGATGCGGTGAGGCCGCGTGCTGCAGCAGCAGGCTGGCGGGGTCCCTGCCCTGTCGGCACCCGCAGGGCACACAGAGCTGCCAACAGCTGCTGTTCTTCAGTGGCTTGAGGCAGGTTGCTGCAGGAGATGAGGCGGGTACACTCCCAAAGCTGCATGCAGCGCTGGGCGAGGCTCAGAAGCTCCGAGTGAACTGTGCAGCGGCGGGCCTGATCTGCGAGGGAGCTTCCGGACTGCAGCAGCGAGATGCGGCGAGTGGCGGCAACAAGCACAGCAGCAGACAGGCGGGGTCAGCATACAGCACGGTGAGTTGCCCCCTAGCTGCAAGGTTGTTGACAAGCATGCCCAATAAGTGGCAGCTGGCTGTTTATACAAAGCAGTCCATTCTGTTTGCATGAACCTTGATGCAACCTCTCCTGGCACATCCCACATACTAGTGCAGGGCGCCGGTTCCAACAATATGGCAGCACGCCAAAGCAGCTACAGCAGCACAGCACAGCACAGCACAGGCCAGCACAACTACAGCACAGCACAACCCTACCACCCACCTGTTGGATGAATCCTCGCAGCTCCCTTACAGACATGCCAGACACATCCGGCAGTTGCTCAGCCGCACTCGCATACTGCCCACTCAGCGGCATAGGCGATGGGGGCGGGGCCTGTTTTTTGGGGACACCCTGCTGCTGCTGCTGGCCCCACTGGGGTGCCTGCTGCCCCTGTGGCTGGTTTTTCTTCTGGCGCTGCTGGTACTTCATCCTCTTGGCGATTTTCTTGTTGACCACTTCTTTGAGTGCCTTCTCCAAATCCCGTGGATCCCGGGTTCGCCTCCAACTGCACAGTGTTGGGACAGACAGATGCAGGCAGTGCACGGCGACAGGTTGGTCAGCAGTGATTTGGTCAGTAGTCACTTGCCACAACAAAAGAAATGAGCCATGTGACACGGTGCAAGGAAACATGCACTTCACCCTGCAGCCGCATACATCACAAAAGCAGCACATGGCATGGATTTGCGTGCGTGTTGAAGCTGGCAGCTTGGTACTGGATGAGTCAAGGGGACAGTAGGTGACAAATACAGTGGGTAAGCATTGCAAAGCTTTAACAAGTACTGCGCACTACAGTCAAATGCACTTCAGTCCAGTTCATGCATGTGTGGTTAGGGATGTACAGGGCAAACAGCATCAGAAAGCTGGCTGTGAAGAGCTGCAGCCTAGAGGCCGCCCGCATGACACAATTGAGTAATCCAGCAAGAATAGGTGGTGCATGGACAACAGAGTTCAGTACTGTACAAGCTTCCATGTACTCACACATTGGACCTGTCAGCCTCTACCACTAGCGCCATCCACTCCCGCTCAGCGATCTGGAAGAAGTCTGGCAATGGCATATGCATTCGAAAGTCGTGAGTTGCCACCCAGTACAGCTTGCCGCGCTGGGTGTCATACGACACGTAGCTTGGCAGTTCATACCGCTTACGACCCTCCCTGGACTTGTCCCAGCGTTGCTGATCTTCCCATTGGTGCAGCCTGCAGGCAACAGGGCCAAAACAAAGAAGGGCCAGCCAACATACAGCATCAGCATGGGCCGGTGCAATGGCTTGTGTAGGGATATCCAAGTGCTCGATGCATCATGTGATGTCACATCGCCAGGTAACATGACAGCGAAGCAGCTGCTACTGTTTGATTGCACAGTGCTAGCCTGAGCCGTGATAGCATGTAAGGTGCAGGCAGCATGGCCACCAACTTCAAAGCAGGCACGTGAACATGCGGTAAGGCAGATCTGGCAAGACGGCAAACTCCGTGTGAGAGAGGCACAGGACCGCCAGGCAGGAGCGAGTCAATCGGGGCCTAAGTGGCTCCTTGGGAGTGATCTAGGCGCGTCTAACTAGCCGCCAACCAGCTGCAGCCAATGCAGTCAACAGGCCAGCCTTCCCGCCCACCAAAGCCAAGACTGAGCGAGGAGCCAGTGGGAAAGGCTGGTGCCGACGTATTTTGTGCGGCTTGCTGATGCTTAAAGCTCTTGGCTAGCCGTCAAGGTGTAGCATTGGCTGTATACAGCCCTTGGCAAGGCTAGTGCTGGGGCTGGCCCGTCGATTGTGCAGTGTCCTACTCACCGATCATTCTTGCTGGAGTCTGTAGTCCCACTCTCATCATGGTGATTCTTGCCAACGCCCTCTTCGTTTTGGTTCGAGTGGGATTGCTGCTCCTGGCGTGGGCAGCTGGTGCCTCCTGATTTGTCAGCTTCAGCATTCACAAACCACAGGAAGAACATCCCTGCACAAACAGCAAACCACACCAAATGAGCAGACATTCACCCCAGGCCCCCTTTGCATCGGCAACCATACTGGCAGTCAGCTGGAAGACTAAGGGTGTAGGGCGTAGGATTTAGGGGGGGTAGGGTTTAGGGTTAGTAGGCCTAGCAGGCCAAGGTATGCTAGATCAGGAGATATGCACTGGCCAGCATTGCGCAGCACATGGAGCACATGCATGCTATAACAGCACGAATGCATTGGCTTCGGGCACATTGCTGCTGGTGTGCTGCGCGGCGTACTGTTGGTAGTTCATGAAGCCATTTACTGGGCCAGTGCTGTGGCGTACTGCCTAGTACAGTGGCACCCTGAAGAGACGAGCGCTAGCTGCTACTGCTTGCAACACTTATAGACCAAGATACTTGCTGCCGCAATGGCCCATGCGATGACTTCGAAGTACATCAGAACGTACACGGCCACCACTGCAGCAAATGCAGCGGACTCGTTGGCAGAGGCACCCTGCAGCACAAGCAGCATAAACACATGGCATGCTGGTGAGCATGATGTCTTGATGACACTTGTCGAAGGTTGCTTCAACATCAGGGCCACCAGGTCATATGTCCCCTGGCTTGCAGAAAGTGCAACTAGGGCCGCACCTTGGATGGGGCAGTGTCCATCTTACAGGCTGTTCAACACTGTTGTCGGTGGTGGGAATTGGTGGCTGGTACAGCTGGTGTGCGTGAGGATGTGCACGGATGGTGCAGCCGAGAGGCTGGGGGCAGGGGGGTGACCTCGGTGCAGCTGAAGTGGAACGATCAACCGTGACAGCCCTTGCGAGGGGACAGCAGCTAACGCACGAATGAATGCTCAAAAACCTCCTTATATGCGCATGGCTGAGCCCGTAAACCCCAGCAAACGCAAACCCGTCACTGGAACTTTTTTCTTACAAACTACGCTCACCGGCAGTATAAGTGTCCGCAGATCTTCCGAGTTAAACTCACATTTGCGCTTTTCCAAGTGGCAAAATTGCCATTATAAAACAAGAAAATGACTTCTATGCCCCTCCAAGGTGCTGTGACAGCCCACGCTGCCAAGTGGATCCTGTTTGAGCCACTTGATGTTTGGCCCTCCTCCAGGAACTTGCAGATCTGCAACGGCCATGTCTTTAAAGCTACATGCGGATACAGTGAGACACAGTCACATGGGTTCCCCGCACAGTGTGCCGAGGGGGGGGGGAGTGGCGCGGTGGGGTGGGGTGGGGGTGGGGGTGGGGGTGGGGGTGGGGGTGGGGGGGTGGGGTGGGGGGGTGGGGGGGAGGGCTGTGGCACAGGCCCACCGCCCTCAAACTATCATCAGCACACAAAATCTGGGGGGGCTGGGCAGTCTCGGTGCCGCGACCTTCACTTCCCCAGCCTATCACAGGCCTCTGGGGGGGCTGGGCAGTTTCGGTGCCGCGACCTTCACTTCCCCAGCCTCTTGGCGAGTGTGCAGGAAGGTTTGATTTTGTGTGCTGATGATGGTTTGAGGGCGGTGGGCCTGTGCCACAGCCCCCCCCCCCCCCCTGGAAAAGAATGTCTTGCCCCCCCCCCCCCCCTCCCTCTCCCTTCCCCTGAACACATTATGTCCATTCAAGGTGCCTTCTTTGTCACATAAATTGCCCCTTCACACGGGACGGGCTGCCAGCCCCCCCCCCCCCCCCCCCCCCCAGGGGCCTGGGCAAAAGTTTCTTGCCCCCCCTCCCCCTGGAACACATCATGTCCATTTGAGGTGCCACCTTCGTCACACAGTTGGCCCCTTCACACGGGATGGGCTGCCATACCTGTAGATCTGATTCAACTTGATTTGACTGATGCTGCCTTCGGTTCGGTCAGTCTTGGCCGCCGAGACATTCAGTCAGTCAGCGCCGCCAGCATGCAGTGAGCAAGAGCACGCTCTTGCGCATGCAATACCTCACCATGTGGCAAGCCACACAGTGAAGGAACCATCTTTTAGTGGTGTTCAGACTGCTTGGGCAACTTGCTCGAAAGCTGGTCTGGGGTGGTGCCCCCCCCCCCACTCTGTCAAAGTAACTCTGGCCTACAGCATGAGGTCTGGCCGTTACTGTTACTGTTACATGGTTCAGGCTGAGCCTGAACACCCGTAGGGCGCCAACGAGGCTCATGGGGCATCACAAATGTCTGTGCAGGCACAAATCTCCTGCACCCTTCACAGAAAACGTGATCATGCCTGCTGCCTCCTCAGCACACACCCACTCCCTGAAACCACCTGCACGCAATGACACCGCTGCCAGCACAGTATCAGCACCTTCTTTCCCATTGCTGCCACTATCCTTCCAGCTGCTGCTGGTGCTCTTAGTAGCCGTCTGTGCCAGCTTTCTGCTGGTGGAGATATGGCCACCTTCACTTTGCCTTGCAGCGCTGCTGCCTGCGCCACTATCACTTGGCGCTGTGTGGGATCTGAGCTGTTGTTCAAACCAAGCAGCCATAGGGACCTTTGCTAGGTGAATACCCTCCTGCACTCACACAGAACAGCAAAGCAAAGCACAGCAGAAGCAGGAGCATCAGGAGCAGTTGCACTTGTGTCAATGGCCGCCCAACGTTGTTTCCTGCACCACACGAAGCGTCTTGATTTGAATTGATGTGGATAGGCTCAACTGTGGACCACACACCTTGCATTTCTGAGCTCATGCATCTCCTCCGTCACCCAATGTGAAGCCACTGGCATATCAAAGATAAGTGGTACCTGGCACTACACCGTGATAGCATCACGCAATGACTGGTACATTTCACGTTATGCCTGGCATCCACCGACTCCTTCAAGCATCACTCCAAAACACCTGCTTCAAAGTTTGCCCCCATACATGTAGCACACCCACACCCAGCAGAAGAGCAGCCTAGCATGTTACGCGCACCACCCATATTGTGACCAAGTAGTCCCTGGCAGCCCCTACAGCACAGCAGGTCGAGGAGGCTGCTGATGTCAGCAAACCATATGACTAATCACCCACCTGATGACCAATCAGTCCCTGGCAGCCCCTACAGCACACCAGATCCAGAAGGCTGCTGATGTCAGCAAACTGAAGGTGCCCTGCATCAGGCACCACCTCCAACCAGCTGCCAGCAGCTGACACCTCCCAGAACTGACTCCAGTTGCCTGTGGCGTAGGGTGCACCGTTGCAGGGCCCAATGCGCCCGGCAGCTGCACAGCACAGCACAGTACAGCACACAAAGCAGGGTGGCATAGGGGGCACACTTGCAGGGCCCCATGCCCCCCGCAGCTGCACAGTACAGCACACAAGGCAGGTGGATGGTTTGTAATTATACCGACTGTATGGATGGGCCACAAATCAATAGCAAGGTGCAACTGCCACTGAGGCCCAGCGTCACGTTTTAAGACAACATATGATGACTATGTCAACCAAGCGTTGTGTGGGGCAGAACCACGTATCAGTGAACACCTGTGGGAGGGCTAACGGTTAGTAACAGTAACAGTATTCACCTGCGGTGCCCAACTGCTTGGCTCAAGGCCTCAACGGCTGATATGATTATTCCAGGATCAGATTTCAAGGCATGGCTTTAGCCAACCAAGCTTTGCCGAGACGCCACGGTGGCGCACAGCAATGTGGGAAGGTTGTGGCTGGGTTCCTTGTGACTTACCAGCAATGCCCAACTGCTTGCCCTGGCCCCTTAGAGCCTCCACTGCTGAGGGGTAGCCTGGCTGGGATGCTGTTGCAGTAGTGCCGTCCACAGGGTCGATCAGAAATGCGGCCCTCATGCCTGGTGTGTAACCTGCAGCGAGCGACACAAGACCTGGTCAGTCTGCAAACACAAACCAGCCTGCAGCATGATACTCCCACTTGCAGCCCCATCACAAGAGCTTCAGCATCAGCTTTTGGTTGAAAAAAGCAACGCCAAGCTGGTTGTCAACGCGAATACCCCCGATCACGCTCCATTGTTTGAAATCGCAACCAAAACTGTGTTGAGTGCAGCCAGCCGAGCCAGCCGCACCTGCAGCCTAAACCCTAAACCCTCACCCTAAAACCCTTCACCCCGCACCTGCAAAGTGCAACGCGGCGATCTTGGCACCTCTGCTGTGTCCTGCTGCCGCCAAGTTGTCTAGGTCAACTTTGCCATGCAGGGGACTGGCAGGGTCTGCCACATGCACCTCGAGCAACGACTGGAAGTGTGGTAGGAAGCCCACCTGCACGGCAAGGTGAAGGCACACGCATGCAGACACATGTCTGGTTAAGAAAGTTTGCGCAAGGAGCGCTGGGGCGCTCACCCACCCTGAGCAACAATAGGAAGTGTGGCGTGAAGCCCACCTGCACAGCAAGGTGAAGGCACACGCATGCAGACACATGTCTGTTTAGACAGGTTTATGGAAAGAGCGATGGGGCGCTCACCCACCCTGAGCAACAATTGGAAGTGCGACAGGAAGCCCACGTGTACGGCAAAGTGCACACAAGATTGCATACGCATGTCTATTTGCGCAGGAGCGCTGAGACCCACCCACAGCGATGCTGCTGTGGGCTCATGTGGCAAGCAGGTATGCTCAAAACCAATACCTGACGCATCATGCGCGGCACAACACGCAACTCTGTTTGCCGCTGCTTGCAGACCATGGCCGCGTCAGACAGGTCTGCATGTCATTGAAAAATCTCAAGGCCACTGTAACACGCCTTTGACGTGTCAAAGCATCTGTTGTGTTATCTCATGTCGTGCCTCTGTGTCACGAAATTCGAGGCTGCCATAACAGCCATTGTAGCAACACCCTGTATGCGCAGTACAGAGCATGCAAGCTGGGACTCTGGGCTCTGGGCTTTGGCTTTGCCTTGCCTTCGGCTAGGCAAGTGCTAAAGCCCAGGGAGATATCGCCTAGCCAAGCCTTGCCTTCGGCAAGAGCCAAAGCCCTTCGGCAAGGGCCTTTCAAGCCTGCCTGTGACTCGCACTTCCGGTGGGGTATGGGTCCTTGGGACCTGTTTCTGAGGGAGTGGTGGTGGTGGCCTGGGGGGGGGGGGAAGGCGTGATGTGACTCCCCCCCCCCCCCAACACACTCCCCCACTCCCCCTACCCCCCCCCCCCGGGAATGGGTGCTGGGGTAGGGAGGCCTAGCCAAGTCTTGCCTTCGGCAAGAGCCAAAGCCCTTCGGCAAGGGCCTTGCAGGCCTGCCTGTGCCTCTCACCTCTGCTTCATCGGAGTGTAGGAAGCTGCTGGGTGCTGCTAGTCCTGCCAGCAGGTTGAAGTCATAAGCTAGCACAGCAAAGCCCCAGGAGGCGAGGTGGCTGCTGTACTCAAAGTAGTCAGCAGCAGATGCCTGCACGCCACACAAACACACATGTGTGTTCATAGTATGCTAGCTACACATGTACTCCCTGTGCCTTACACAAAGCAGCTACAGCTGTTCACCCAAGTTCAGCCTCAATGCTAGGAGTCAGTGCTAGCCTGAGATACCACTCTGGTCACACTGTGACGCACTGTCAAGGGCCAGCCCTGCTCACTCCTGCTGCTATGCATGTGTGTGCATGTCCTTGGCAAGCCAGCTGATTGCGCACGCCAAGCTACAGCTGTTCACCCAAGTTCAGCCTCAGGCTCAATGCTAGTAGTCAGTGCTGGACCACACGTACCACGCTGTGATGCACGCCAAGCTGGCGCCGCACCAGCTAAAGCATAGATCCTGAACCTTGAACCCCAAAGGCTACCATGGCTTAGTGAGGCTACTAAGGCTTACTATGCAGCTCCTCCTGGAGGGCTACCCATCAGGCGAGCTACAACGGTTGCAAGGGGAGGTGGAACTGCTGCTGCATCAGGCTGCCACTGTGCTGTCATTCAAGTTCCCTCATTTCTGGATATTTTGACCTCTAGTAAGGTACTCCCAGACTGGAAAGGTATATCTGCAGCTACTGCACTGCATGCAGGGGAGGGGGTTTTCGGCATTGAACAGGCCCTGGGCAAAGGAGTTGGCTGATGAGACAGGATGCTGCTACCCTTTCGCCCCACACCCCACTTGAGCATGGTACGGTCAGCTGCATAGGCACAGTCATCGAGGCTGGGGGTAAAATGCTGCAAGCCATGTTGCTTGGACACATCTTTCTCCCCCACACATGTTGTGGAACAAGTTTAGCCAAACAAACACTTCTACTCACCAGAAAACCGCTGATGAAGACCACCAGAGGGTAAGGGGCCAGGTATGGACACCGCTGGGCACCTGTGCCAGGGGTGTGAAGATACAGCACGCCGCTGCAGCGCCAGCCACAGCCCGTAGATGTAGGGAGGCTGAAGGGCAGAGTGGTTGCTGCAGGAAATGAGCAGCAGGCGTGGCAGGTCTGATATGGTTTTAGTTTTTACGCCTGCGCACGCGTTGCCTCATGCGCTGGGGTGCGTGGGGGAACACATGCTGTAGTGATTC
Organism: Desmodesmus armatus; assembly: GCA_007449985.2. Taxonomy (NCBI): domain Eukaryota; kingdom Viridiplantae; phylum Chlorophyta; class Chlorophyceae; order Sphaeropleales; family Scenedesmaceae; genus Desmodesmus; species Desmodesmus armatus. The sequence goes on from VIIQ02000224.1 coordinate 20,614, forward strand.
AACATGTCGATTTGCCTGTGTCTGATAGCAGCAAGACAACAGCAGTTCAGTCCCAGTTCCGAGCCCATCACGACACTAGCTGCCGCTGGAACAGTGCACATGCACATGCGCGGCCAGCTGTGCTGTGTGCTGGGCAGGCCAGCACCCCGTACAGTGTCCTGCAGGAGTGGCTTCATAGGGCTAGTAGACAGGCTGTCAGAGCAACTGGCTGATTCGGAAACACGGCCAGCACCCTTAAGTGGGTGAATGCCTCCATGCATGCATGCAGAACAGGCCCTACAAGTGTGTTACACCCCCCCACACACACACACACACATGTGTGGACACAAACTGCAACGGTACGGACTATTGGCCGTGCAATCCTCTGTACACACACACCAACCAAGGACTCTGGGCTTACATGTGCTACTGCAAGGCCCCACTTCTTCCGCCCCGTGACTGTGTACCATGGCCAGGCTGGCCAGCCCTGCTGCTGCCAGGAGTAGGACAGTTACGCTGCCCATTGTCTTCATACTTCTGGACCTCCTGTTCTTGGAATGCTAATCAGGAACCTTTCTACTGTCGTGGTTTCACCGCTGCTCCTTATGTGTCAGGCCCAGGCAAAGTATTTGATAGTACCGTGATCCGACCGAGTCCGTGACCCGACACTGTATTGAAGCGACAATCCACCCACATTAAGGACACACTCCAACTTGTACATCAGGAAAATGAAAGTTGATCACAGGGTGTCTGCGCTGCCTAATCTTTGCTCTGAAGATAAGACTCAACAGGGTTCTGCATGAAATTGGCTCAGGCAACAGAGACTTGCTCACACACAGTTACAACTTCACATCGGATGGAATGAGATAAAGTAACCTGAATAAAATAGTCCTCACATCGAGCCACAAACACAACGCCTTCGCATGGCAAAGCCTGCTCACGGCAGATCACTGTGGTAGGGTTTACGGGATGCAGCCCCCACAGTTGCTGTTCCTCTTGATACTCTGCTGTTTTTGGGGTACTTGACAGCTCACCCTGCACAGGGCTAGACAGCCACACCAACCAACATAATCACACCCAGTAAAGGAACCTGCAGCCGTAGGCGGTGGTGGGGCGCAAGGCCTGGGCCCTATCCCACACACAAAACCCAGGCTGCATGCAAACCCATCGATGGAAGAGACGGACACAGCATGGGTTCTTTGCTGGGCGCAGGTGCCCCCATACTACCACTAGTGGCACGAGTGCAGCAAAGAGGGGTGAGGGATGGACACAGGTACGCACACACTTAGCAACCCCGTGTGAACACAGCAAGCAAAAGGAGAGGCGGATGAGGATGGCGCTGTAGGGTGGCATGCTGTTGCGCAGCACAATCCTGCAGCACCGACTGCACAGACTCTCGCACACTCTGCTGTGCTCAACAACACATTCCAATAGCAAGGCTCGTGATGCCAGGCAGACGCACTGCCCAGACCAACACAACAATCACACCACCGTATACCCCATGCCGCAACCTTAACAACGCATATCGCCGAGCTGAGTTAAAAGCCCAGCCTTCCTTGCTGTAGCCCAGCTGTTACCCAGCAGCCACAATAGTAATGGTGCCGTTGCTGTGTCAGCACACAGCTTCAGCACCCTTCGGTGGCTAGCAACCCGCTGTGAGCAAACCACAGCTACAACGATAGTACAGGCTGCTAGGAACATGAGTCAATGCCGCCTTGCGCTTCTGGCCAAGGCAGGAAGTCCCGCCCTTGCGCATTCGTGGCAGCCATCCCATTCACAAGACAGTCTGCCACAAGGGGTGATCATCAGGCAGTCATCAAGCATAACAGAGCAAAGCAAGGCAAAGCAAACAGGTGCCACACGACATGCGACAGCGCACACATCACCCCCTTCCATCCGGCAATCTGCGGGCACGTAGCCAATAATCTGCAAACCGCCCACACGTTGCGTGATGCTTTCATCATCACCCTGCCATCTTGCCCTGTATCATTGCAAGAACCCATGACACAGTCTTACTCTCACAGGCCAAAATGTAACGCACCTGCACCGAACCGACTATAACAAAAAAAAAGGGCCCAACTGAGCCCACAGAATCTGCCACACACACACACACACACACACACACACACACACACACACACACACACACACACACACACACACACACACATGCAATATCAGTCACAGTATCACACATGCACGCCCAAGGTCGGTATCATACACGCGCCCAAGGCAACACATCACCAAACCTAGCGCGGAAGGCGCAGAAAGGAGCACAGCGCCTCTTCCAATCCCAGCAACAAGACAAGTCCCATCCCTTTACGTTGTGCCAATAACATCTGAGAATGGAGGAGCACCTAGGATGTGGGTGGCTTCGCCATCTCTGGGACAGCGCAGGGCAAAAGACAGCTTGAACACTGCTGTTTGCATAGCAAGGCTTGGCTTGCCCTGGCAGCACACACTCACTCAAAAGCCCCCCTGCAAATACTCGGGTGCACACAGCACCCTTTGCGGCCACCGAAGCCGCCAAATCCCTCTATCAACACAGCACTCGTGTGTTCATGCCCAGACCATCCACGCTCAGCACACCTCATGCCTAAGCCACAATAGCTGATAGGCATGGCTGCTGCCAATTGCAACTGTGCAAGCCAACGAACGACAAGCAACGCCGTCATGTGCACACACAACGCCCCATTCACTCTCACTCATAAGCACTTGCCCCGAGATGGGGCTCACGAAGTGCTATTGTGACAGGGAAGCCCTCCATACTGAAAACGATAGCCAACGGCAAGGGCACGTGCATCCTCACAAAACTACAAACATGGTCACAAACCATACCACAGTGGTTGACTTAGCAATCGAGACACAGCTGCCGACCGCCCTCTCCTTCGGAACCTCTCAGTGCACGCCACCCGCCCAACAGCCCACAGATCGGGCAAACAGATCCGCCAGCAAGGCTTCTCATAACATGGGCATGAATGCCCTGGGGGCTGTACGCCCTCAATCACCTCACCTCAACGACCCAGCATGCACGCAACTTTACTGACCATGCACTCACCACAAACACTCAGAACTAGTCCCAAGAAATGCTCTTGTGCAAACAAAGGTGTATTGCTGAGCTGCACTTATGGCAAAAATCGAGAGCGGTCACTTGCGGGCAAGCATCAAAACAGCATGCAGCATGCAGCAGTCAGGAGTGACCTGAAAGTGTGATGATCATAGGTGAAGCGGCAGGCGTGTGATGCAGCATGACACCCTCTGAGAGCATCACACACATGACAAAACGTCCGTCTTAGACCGCCCAGGCTGATAACAGAACTTAACCCCAAAAAGGTATGTGTATACATCCTGGCAGAGGAGGTAACCGGTCAACAGCAGCCGCATCACTTCTGGAGCATGTCGATTCCCCCTGGGCATGACCACACGTAGCAGCACCTCAAGCAAACAACCTGACAAAGGCTGGCGTCAACCATAAGGGCACTAGGATCACGAACTAACATACACAAAGCATCAACGCCATGATGCAGCGGTAGGGGCTGGATGGGCCCCAAGTGCACGACATGGAGTCTCTAGGACGCGGTTGTTAAAGTGCACCAAGTATTCACCAGCGGCCAGCGAGGCCTGCTCACCGGCTATGCGCAGAACAGCACACACCCCCTCTTCATATGATGGTTAGGTCACGATGCTGAGCAACAGTCAACTGCTAGTGACACAGCAGACAAGGCGGCACGCATGCTGCCGCATGTGCAAGTTCAAAAGCTACATGCCAGCCACACACTACAGCAACATCAACACTGAACACATCAGTTCAACAGCGAACAACCTAATCAATGGGAACTCGTTAGGAGATGCCTGGGGTCATGTTGGGGGGAACAGGGGAGGCCCCAAGAAACGCCACAGGAAGCGCTGGCTTGTGCCGCAATCAGCTGCTTGCGAACATGCACAGCTGCCAAAGCTGACCTTGCATCCGTTGTTGAAAGATGAGCGGCCCTCTGCTTAAGCCAGGCTCACATACAGCACCTGCCCAGCACGAACCTTGGCGCACAGCAGCATGCACAAACCGATAATCAAGCCCCTCGCATCCTCCTGCAGCCAATGATGCTGATTGCTCAGTCAAACACAGAATGGAAAAGGTGCCTAGGTGTCGAAAGCCCCCAGAAACCAATGAAATAGAACCAACCACGCCCTGTCCCAAGGCTAGGCGGCACGCCTTGTGTCCTAGTCACAAATGCACTTGCTTATGACACACAGGCGTGTCCTGCCCCGACTTGAGGCCCGGCAGCATATTATCACTGAGCCCGCGCCCGCGCACTCTGACCACCTGTCTTTCTGAAGCACAGCACACCATCAAGCAGCAAAGACACCACTGGTGTGCCCTGCAGACAACCCCTCCACACGAGGGCTCTCGCTGCCACAAACTTCCCACACAGGGCTGTTTGAGACTCATTTCTGCAACTTCCAGCAGCACACAAGCACAGGCGAGAAGGGGCTCCAGCCTGAGTTGCTGCAATCAATGCCAGTGGCTTTGTAAAAGCTCGTGACAGTTGAAGCAACCAGGTCAGACCAGCCCTAGGAAGCTGCCGTCCACCCGGGAGCAATCCGACAGTACCTTCTACCATCGAGGTTTGCTCACATCCCTATGATGTCAGCCGCTGAAGCAACGAACAAACGTGTCAGGATACGCACGCACCACGCGCGTGACTCGCTTTGCTGCAAGGCTCCCTCCCACCCCACCCGCCAGGGCACACGAACGGCTCAGCTCCAGGCGCACATCATGCACTGTATATTTGGGTCGGAGGCATGCAGGCATCGCAAGCAACCCGCATACAAACCGCACTGCAAGCCTCGGTCAGCAGTCTCACAATCCATGCCAGGGACTAATACACAGAAGACACGGCCGGCCATGCTCAGACAGACTTGATGGATGCGTTGCTGACACAGCCGCGAGCAGCTGCAACAGAGTCCGCAGCATGACCACGCCCACTGACATAGGGCGTATACACTCCCACCGCTGCCTTCACCACGGCCCGGGGCGTCGCAAGTCCCAGTGGACTGCACGCACACTCGCAGGAGTGACAGGGCAAGGCAGGCAGACACTCGTGCAGTTCTCCAGGATGGGCAATCAGCGAAGCAAAATGCAGACAGGAGACGCGATGGCGCCGAAAAACGTTGGCTGAAGACGCTGCAAGGCAGCTGTGAATGCAAAGTAGGGAAGGCCGAGAGAGGTGATGCAACCTGATACAAGCAGTGTCATACAACAGGGGGATGGTCCCCACTCCCCCAGAAACACACCCCCACCTGCGCCCACTGCGTATAGCACTGATCAGCCAGACCAACCAACTGACCACAACCATGAAAAGCGGCGTGTACACTACGCAACCCCACCACAACGAGGTTGATTGGGAGAGCACAAGCAGGATGCAACCTTTCCGCAGGCGGAACTGGAGCAAGGACTGCAATTATGGTGAGAAAGGCACATCAGGGGCGCATACTGTGCTAGCCAGCAGCGACCACACTACGTAGGCCTTACTACAGGGTGCCACAAGGACGACAAGTGCAGGCTTGCTGCACCAAAGCACTCACACGGCTTCAACCGTTGGCCAGGAGAGCAGACCGCCCGCGCCGTCGGAAACCAGCAACTACACAGCGCAAGACCACACAACGAACAAACAAGAGGTCAACAGGTGAAGGGTGAGCGCAACCGACAAGTGAGATAGGCCACGTCGTGGCCTATTAGTAAACAGAAGCAACAGCTTCGGAATCCTCAGGATCTGTAGCAATTTTTCCAGCATATGAATTTGACTGCCAACTTGACTGCGATGATTCCAGAGCATACAACAGGAAACTAGCAACGCCTGCAGGTGCCAGCAGCATTCAAGTGTGTGTCTTGGACAGCTCTCAACCTATGGGTGCCAACCTGTGACATACGATAGCAGCAGATGTGAAAGAAGTCCCAACCAAGGCAGCAGCCTGGTTGGTATGACCAGCGCAACAGACCATGCAGGCCGAGCGGGTCACCAATGAGCTACACAGTCACGCGCACAAAAGGCAGCACAGTGTGTGACAATGTCAAGGGGAAAGGGCGCATGCAGCACAGCACAAGACAACAAACTCGTTGCTCACACAGTCAGCCAATGCACAGGCTGGTTGGCGTCGTTGGCCACTCAACCGGCTGCAACTCATGCAACTCCACCCCTCACAAGTACCTCACAGTAAGCTGCATGCATGATGCTACACTCAGCACAACAGGCAACAAGAGGGGACGCAGGAGGCGTGACCGCCGCCGGTTGTGCAGCAAGACAGCCATGGCCTTAGGAAAAGGTTGCCACACGCTGTGATGACAGGCCATGGCAATATGACCGCTCCATAACCTCAACAAAATCAACAGGGAGTCCAAGGCTGCAAGCCATGCTCCAACACCTTGGCACAACCTGTCGGCGTGCCAAGCAACCTGCAGAAGAAACAGAATTGCAGTTTTTAATCAACCGTCAATCACCTGAGTCCAGCCACTGCCGTACATCGGCATCCCTCTCAGAACACTTGCTGCTGCACTAGCAGCCCCTGGTGCACATGCGGTGAGACCGCAGGCAAAGGGCAAAAGCAAGTCAGGCTCTCGGCACGAACCATGATGGGCTAGTCACTACAACCAATGCAATGCAAAAGCCATGTGAGTCAGCTGGTGGTTGCAAGGGCGTGCTCACATGCTAAAATGCCCTCACAGAATGGTGGTTCTGTGCCGTTGCTTCAGTCTCTAGCTGCAAGCAAACTGTGCTGGCATGTGCAGCACTACTGCACACTGTGAAGCATGCAAAAAACACCCCCCTGCAGCAGCGGCAGCACAGAATGGCATGCACGTACTGTGCTTGCCAACACACAACAAAAATATTTTCAAAGAACGTGCGCAGAGCAGGGGGCAGCTTGGTTGAGGTCCCCTGCACCGCGGCTGGCCTGACAAAGCAGGGCGCAGCACAGTTTGCCGTTGAGCCATGCAGTAATGCAAGTGACTCACTGGGCCAACAGCAGGGGCCACCTACGCTGGCATTTTGTGGCACCACTGCTGCCGTAGCTTTCCCGCCAATCCCCAGACACTGCCAAAAAGGAGGCCTCCTGTAATGCCAGGAGGCCAAAGGGTGGGTGCTCGTGCTGGTGCAGGGTGCAAACAGATTCTAGCATACCAAGCAGCACAGATCCTCCCACTGACGCCTGCAAGCAACACACAGAGAGGACAAAGTGTACACACCGCCGCGCAAACACCTCAGGACAAAGCTGAGGACCCATCCATTCAGACAGCGAAAACTTGGGCGCACTCAGACACACAACAACGGGTGGCCACTGAAGACAAGGTCAATGTCAACCTTGTAAGAAGCTGAACCAGCAGAAAGGAATCAACAGAGAAGAACCCGGCAGCCCAGGCAGGCCACAGTAGCACCATGCAGCAGCAGCTGCGGCCACGACATCAGAACAGCAGCGGCAGCACAGAATGGCATGCACGTACTGTGCTTGCCAACACACAACAAAAATATTTTCAAAGAACGTGCGCAGAGCAGGGGGCAGCTTGGTTGAGGTCCCCTGCACCGCGGCTGGCCTGACAAAGCAGGGCGCAGCACAGTTAACACGTTTGCCGTTGAGCCATGCAGTAATGCAAGTGACTCACTGGGCCAACAGCAGGGGCCACCTACGCTGGCATTTTGTGGCACCACTGCTGCCGTAGCTTTCCCGCCAATCCCCAGACACTGCCAACACACCTGCAAAGCAGATATGCACTGCCTTGCCCAATGTATGTGTACCAACTTGAACCCACCATATACCCCGCTTGACTCCTGGCTCGCCGGCCTGCTCTGCTGGGCACCATCACAGAGCAGTACCGGGCCAGAAGCCACTGTACGTCAATAGCTGCAGTGACCAACAGGTCATGTATACGACACCAGCCGAGACACAAATGTCTGTACACGAACGGATGTGCAGCCGGCATATGCACGGCTTCCAACTCGGGCCGCCTAGGTACCACTGCACCCCAGCACCAGCGTATCCTCTACATACGACAACACCCTACAGCACGCAGCCGTGCAAAAAGGAGGCCTCCTGTAATGCCAGGAGGCCAAAGGGTGGGTGCTCGTGCTGGTGCAGGGTGCAAACAGATTCTAGCATACCAAGCAGCACAGATCCTCCCACTGACGCCTGCAAGCAACACACAGAGAGGACAAAGTGTACACACCGCCGCGCAAACACCTCAGGACAAAGCTGAGGACCCATCCATTGAGACAGCGAAAACTTGGGCGCACTCAGACACACAACAACGGGTGGCCACTGAAGACAAGGTCAATGTCAACCTTGTAAGAAGCTGAACCAGCAGAAAGGAATCAACAGAGAAGAACCCGGCAGCCCAGGCAGGCCACAGTAGCACCATGCAGCAGCAGCTGCGGCCACGACATCAGAACAGCCGGGTGTGAACCCTGCATCCCTGCCTCAGTCACCCTTGACAAACAACACCGCACACACAGCAACGCTGCAGGCAGCGACGGGTTGGCGCGCCAGTCGGCCAACCTGGGCTGCCTGCAGCTTACACGACTGATCTGCTGAGTGCATGCGCAACGCCCCAACCAACTGCATGAAGAGCAGGGCACCGTACCAACATGTGACCACGAGACACAACAGACACAAAACCGCCCCATGAACCCTGCAGACAGACGCACGGCGCCGTCAGTAGCAAAAGCGAGCCACTCCTGCAGCTGCCGCGCAGCAGGCGCTGCAACGGCAACACACAGCACATCACTGATGGCGCGCTGCTCGCGCCCTGGTGGAAACCTCCCCAGTGCCGCTGCTGCTGGGCGCCTACCAGCCGCCGACGCGCTGCTCAGCTGGGATCGTCATGGGAGGGATGTTTGCCACGCCACAGACTGCAGGGTTGCGGTACTTGGCGGTGACGTTGTAAGGCCTGCCCAGGTGCAGCGCTGCGGAGAGGGTGCTGTGCAGGGCACAGAACACCTCGAGCAGCGCGGTGAGCTCAGGCAGGGTGGAGTTGGTGAGCTGCAGCGCGGTGCCCACCTGCAGGCCCAGCAGCACGTGTGCGTACACGAATGCTGCTGATGCGACCTCTGAGGGCTTGAAGGGCAGCAGGCGGTACTCCAGCAGGGACACCTCCGTGAGGTACGAGGTCATGCAGTACAGCTGGTCCAGCTGGCGGCGGGACATTGCTGCTGCGACCTTGCTGGTGTGCAGCTGCTGCATCAGCCAGCCCTTGAAAGACTTCACTGTGACGATTGCTGCCAGCCTGAAGTCGAGCGCTGCCAGGATCTCTGCCTCGAGCTCCACTAGCAGCTGCTTCGACAGGTGCACGCTGTTGCTGGCCAGCGAGTTGTCGCTGCCGTGCACCAGCGTTGCAAAGTGGAGCACAGGCGGCACCACCAGCTGCTCGTACTTGGAAGCCACCCAGAGGCAGGCAATGGCTGTGGGCTGCAGCAGCGGCAGCAGCACGGGCTTCACGGCCAGATACCTGTCCAAGACTGCGACTGCGGTGAACAGGCTGTCGTTGTTGAGGCCCAGGCGCGCTGCTGCTGCAATCATGTTGTCCACCACTGTGGCACGATGCACAGGCGTGATGCCTGTGCTGGACTGGCCGGTGTGCAGGTACGAGCTGGGGCACGGGCTGGCATCCTGCGTACAGGAAGGTGGGCAGGAAAGGGCAAGCAGGTTGGTGGTGGCACTGATCACGGGCCGCGGCAACAGTGGACTGCACTTCAACGCCATGATCTTCCAGTGCAACCGTAAATAGGGTGAAGCCACAACAATCAAGCAGCTCAGATGATCGCATCACGGGCCTGGATTTCTAGGGCCGTGGATCGGCGCCACGAGCTCGTGGCAGACACCCTGCTGGCTGCTGCCTCTTCGGCCTGCCGTGTCGCACCTGTTGCTCCAACAGCAACTCATCGGCACCGCCGGCGCTCTTGCTGCACTTGCCGGGAGTGGGCAGTGTTGGCTGACAGCCTTGGCCACACGAGAACGAGAGCTCGGTGAGGTTGCTCTCGGCGGTCAGAACGACCTCCTGCAAGCATTAAGCATACACAGCACCAGCTTTAGCGGCCTAGCGGGCTGCTTGCTTTTGCATCCGCACCATCAGATAACTTGCACGCCCAAGCGAATCTTAAGGATTGCCCACTCGCAAACAAGGCTGACATCGACAAAACGGTGTGATCCAACACCTTCAATGTCCCCAGCAGCGCTGAAAGCAGTCTGAGTCATAGCCCCAAAAAGTCACCGAGCCTCCCCGATGGTGGCCCCGTGAGCCCCACTTACCTCCTGGTCTTCATCAAAGGAGCCAAAGGACTCGTCACACACCAGCGTGGCGAGCTCCGGGGCCTGCTTCGCCCGGCAGTGCAGTTGCTGACTTTGCCATGCAAACGCGCTGGCCAACGCCATGCAGACTGAAAACTGACGACAAGGTAAATGTGTTTTATGTCTGGAACGCAACGGACGATCAGAGCTATCTTCCACCAACACGCTTCAAACTTTGCTTGCTACTCGACTTGCTCGCTGTACGCTTTCACAACACTCTGCTATTCTCGATGCTCTCGCGAGTCTTACACGGATCGAACTGTGGTGCAACATGAACATGGAGACGATGGGGGGTTATGCTGTCGCCCATGGCCAGACGTCATTATTGACCAGGAGGATTCACTGATTGCGGGCTGAATGCTAAGCAGCGTGATAGTCACCTGGTATCAGTATTAGCCCTCTGACCTGTTATCAACCCCTCGTGATGCTCGTAGATATTTAAGCTTCAAAGCTGGCTGAGCCACTTGTGGTCCCTACCCAATGTCAGAACGGCTGGATTGGCAGGGACCAGCTGTACGTTGGGCGTCAAATTACCACCCAAATGTGCCATGTGCAGCTCACAGGCCCTGCAGCTCCCAGTCACCTGCTGTCCCAGGGTCCCGGGGCAAACAGGCTGTGAGGTGCACGTGCAAGCAAATTCACCTGCTGCAACATCAGCGTGCTAGCTTTACGGTGCATCCAACTCAGTATTGCTTGAAATGCTTGTGATAGACATCTGCAGAGTCTCCCCCCAACACACACACAGCGCAGGGGCTTTGACTAGGTTGACTGCCGATGCACTGCACTCTGCACCTGATGGACCCAGCCTTCACCAAACATGATGCTGTTGGCAGCAGCCTCGCGCCGCTGAAATGCTGATGCAGTGTGCATTTACAAGGTGGCTTCACCTCATTGTGCGCGTGCTGGCACAAGTACACCTGCCCCCCTCCAACAACAGGCTGCACCAGCAGCCAGTGACGTCAGCCCAATCATGTGCACTGCACCCAGACATGGAAGCGCGCGGGAGGGCCAAGAGCCACACCAGGTTCCCTGGATGCTGATCTGCGGACGTCTAGGGTTGCTGTCAACTTCCTCTGGCCTGGGTATGGCCCCTTAGTCAGGCAACTGCAACCACTGGCAGGGGCCTGCTCAACGTGCCCCTTGCACCACTGTGTGCAGCAGCTTGTTGATTTGCTCCTCGCCATGAAGCACCTGCGCAGCAGCAGCAGCAGCAGAAACAGAACCTGACACAGGGCCAGCAGGCGCTCTCACATGCACGCCTCCCAATGATGCACCCATAACAGCATGCATAGGACTGTCAGCAGGTGCCCGTGCTGCTGTGTGCCCATGCCTGGCCAAGGGTAACTGGACTCATGACAGCGGTACCAAACATGAGTGTTCTGCTTGCCTTTTGACATTATTAGTATGCTCTTGGGACATGACAGTGCCTGTTTCTTGCAACAACTCTCGTGCATAACGCTACAGGAAAACTGACATGCATGTTCTTTGGCTGCAACCAGCTGCTCCCACCACCGCTTTGACTGGCCTAGCCTGGCCCTCAACCACAGGCATGCAGTGGGCAGCACCTACCTGTGTGCGAAGCGCCAGGATGCGAGCTTTTGCTGCCTGTATGTCTCTGTCCCGCTCTGCAACCTTGGCAGCGAGGTCTGAGGTATCGTCTGCAGCCTGCTGCTCCTCCTGCAGCCGCTCCTGGTACACGCGCCTCTCTGTCACCCAGAACCTGTAAGCACACAGGGCCCCAAAGCGCAGGAAAACCCAGCATGAGCACTACCAATACATGCTGATGTCACGCATCAGGTCAAGCCAGCAGGCGGAGTGTGCACAAACGGCCGCTGCAGTCATTACGTGTGGGGCTTCTGCCAAGCCTGCGGCAGGCCTGGCCGCCTGCAACTGAGGCCCTCCCTGGTGCTCATGCTTGCATGCACGTTTGCATGGCGCTGACAGCAGCCAAGGTACAGGCTCTGTGCAGGAAGGATGTGCTTGCTGCAAGCGCGTGTTGACACATCAAAACCCCTGAGGTTGGAAACACATAGCCAAAGGAATCAAGGTCCCGGCTATCACGCATGGGGCAATGCAGCAGTGTATCAGTGTGTGCTGCAAGGGGGCCACATCACTGCACCTTGTGCTGAACACATGAGTTACATCCAGCAAGTGCATGTGTGTGAGACTCGCCTGTACTCCTTGCTCATGCTGTCAACATCCTCCTGCAGGAACTCCAAGCTGCGTGCCAGCGGGAGCGACACCTGGCACAGCTTCTGCACAGACTCGGCCAGTGCAGCAAGGTCTCGGGGCTTGGACCCTGATGCAGCACCAGTGGGCTTGGCCTGGCGCTTCAGGATAATGCCTGGCAGCAGGGCGGGTGGCAGTGCACACACGGAGAGCGAGGGTAAGCGCTGCCAAAGAGGCCTTACCCTATTGACAGAATCATATCAAGCTGTCTGAGGTGATTCTGTTGTGTGGGGGCTGCAAGCTGGCTATGGGATAAGCCCCATAGAGGACAGCCTGAGGGCCTCGCCAGCAGCTTGGCATCGTCATGACGTGCCCGTGCTTTGTCATAGAGCCCTGGCGCGTACCTGTGCCGCCGTCCCCCTGGTCCCCAGCTGCAGCTGCAGCATCAGCACCAGCCCTCTGCAGCACAACACAGGATATCCATTTGCAATGGAGTTGAAATGTGGCATGTGGGGGCTGAAGTCGACTGCACAACCCATGCCGTTGCCAACCACGCCTGTACACTGTGTACTGCATCCGAGTTTGCACAAATTGCATGCTGCTCCCTCCCTCCCCTGGTGGTCGCAGCTCGGTGCAATCCTGATGTCAGTCATGCTGCGCACTGCATTCCGCTGCTCACAAACGCCCTGGCAGATGCCTGGTGGTTTCAAAAGCTCAGGGCCGGCATGTGTGCCTGCTGACGATGCTGACACTGTCTGTGATGTGCACAGCATCTAGGAGCATGCTTGCAGCAGCTTGCAGCACTTCTGACCCTGGCCGTCGTTCAGAGCCTGCAAAGCACTCAGTACTGCTGTGCATACGCTCCTGCCGCTCCTCACCCTGAGCTCTTCCTCAGCGCTGAGGATATCCTTCACAAGCACGCCCTGGGCACCGGCTGCAGCCGCTGCTGCTGCATCCATCCGCTGTACTCCTGCCGACATCCCCAGCAGCGGGTCTGCCATGAGGTCCTGCGCAGATGAAGGGGATATTTGTGAAACAAACAAAGGGCTGTTCAAGCAGCCATGGGGCAAACCGACAGCAGGAATGAAAGGGTGCAGGGGAAAGACGAGGCAGGGCGATCCAGTACACCCCAGCTCCAAAGGCACGAGACACTGTTGGCCTATCCTAGGACTATCTTCAGCATGCCCAAAGACCGATAGGGACAACGTTGTCCAATGTGTTAACGTTGTGTTCACAGAGCAAGCACAGCATCAAAGTGCTCTACCTGCACAGGCGCATCCTCGCCGTCGCTGCTGCTGTCGCCCCCGCCCAGCAGCGGCACTGCTACCCTGCGCTGGCTGCGGCTCCCAGGGCCGTCTCGCAGGATGTTGGGGCTAGCAGCGCCTGGCTCCCTGCTGTTGATGCTGCCCGGACGGCCCAGCCCTGCCGAGGGTGGCCGCTGCAGCTGTGACTGGCTGTCTGGTGGTGTGCGCCCCGCTGAGTAAAGGCCGGAGGCGGGACGCGCGCCCATGCCTTGCTGTGGGCTGCTGACCCTCTTCGAACTGCAGCGGCAGCAGAGAGAGTGGTGAGCCGGACAAGGACACTTTTTGCGCAATGCGACACAGCACCAAGGATACCCAAGAGATAATTTCACCTATGCGGCTGACAGGGAAAAACCAGTAAACAGCTCGAGGTAGCGTTTGTGCCAAACATACCAGACGCGGCACGCGCGGTCAACAAACTCACATAAGTGCTGCTTTTGACCCAAAGTCAGGCGACCATAGAATTCTCACGCAGCATGCAGCGGGACTTACCTGCTGCCTGGGGAGGCTACCGCAGGGGGTGGCTTCCTTGCAGACATGATGCGCGATGAGCCACTGGAGGCGGGCCGTGCCAGCTCCACTGCTAATGCTGGAGTTGCGCTGCTGCGGGGGGCAGCAGAGCTGTCCACAGGGACGTGCTTGGGCACAGGCACGTCCTGTGGTGCCGGCTGAGGCACCTCAGGCTGCTGCAGCACCTGGGGGGCCTGCTGCTGCTGCTGCCTGCCTGAGACATCACGGGACAGGCGCCTGCTGTGCGGGCGCTCAAGGCTTGCAGCTTCATACTGCTGCAGCAGCTGCTGTGTGGGCACAGCTTGCCCTTGTGCAGCTGCACCAGCAGCAACCTCGCTGAAGGTGTGCCTGCATGGCAGAGGGTGCAGCAGAAGCACAGGAATGACTGAGACATCACTCGGCAAATGGCACGCAAGCACGCAGGGGCATGCAGCACCAAGGCCTGCCGACTGTCCAAGAAACCCCAGCTCAACTCTACCACCCCCAGCTTGATGTTTGATGTTCACCGACAATGCAACAGGGAAAGGCTGTTGCTCATGAGGACAACCCCCCGACAGTCACTCCCCACCCAGCCGCCTGACAAGAACAGGGCCCTCACCTGCTGCCTGAACTTGACCTGCCCACAGCTGGTTGTTGCTGTTGCTGGCTTGGTGGGGCGCTGCTGCTGGTGCTTGTAGGCTGCTGCGGCGCAGCCAGGTCTGCCTGTCCAGCCAGCACCCTCTGCAGCAGCAGTGCACAACAAGCTTTTCCCTCCAAACGCAGTGACAGAAGAATGTCACGCCTGCCAAGGCGCCGACCATTGTGCCACCCTTTTCACAACCACAGCTAGCCGGGGCTGTTGATGCTTGCAGCTTGATTGACAACACCTGCACTCCCTCCCGGGGGCGACTTTTCCTGGGCTGATGGGGTTTGCTGCATCTGCTTGACGCACCTGCACCGCATCTGCTGCAGGGCCCATGCGTGCTGCCCTGCCCAGCATCTGCAGGAACACGTTGGTGTTCTCAGGCTCCAGTCCAGCTACAATCTGCAAGCAATCAACACATGCTTTATGGTGGATGCAGGTTGTGGGGGTGAGTACTGGAGTGTGTTGAGCTTGCACTGTCAGACCCTGCACTGTCAAGCACTTCACCAAGCTTGCCTGGCGGAGTGTAGGGTAGCCGTGCTCAGCGCTGGGCCTCACAGGATCACAACAGACATGTCTTATTCCTTGAATTCCTTTTGGCGCTAAGCACTGTCGTGCATGTCCATTCTTTTGTGCCTGAGCCTGGGGCTTCAGGCAACAGGTGCACCTACCTTGAGAGGCTTCGCTGGCACTGGCTGGCCCAACACCAGACCGACAACAGCGATGATCTTGTTCAGGTAGGCCACCTTACCCTCCTTGTCCTGCATGCCACATGCCCACACCAGCACAGCATGTGACCAACAGTGGCCTTGGTGGATTCAGCCTGCACCTGGGCACAGATGTAGCCCACAGGCTGTTTGAAACCAGCAGCAAGTGGTCTAGGTGTGCTGTTGCGGGCATGGCCCCCTTACCTGTATGGCGTGGGCGTCCAGCTCCTGACCAGCAAACAGGCCGGCGGCAAATCCTGTCTTGGTCTGCACCTGCATCAGGCGATGCACAGGTGGTTGTCAGATGACTGAATAAGTCTGTAGAGAACTCCTGCGTCAGCATTTTGTGTGCACTCACTGCAGTGATGACGTCATGCAGGAAGCGGAAGGGAGACTTGGTCAGCAGCTTGTCTGTCAGCTTGGGCTTGTCTACGAGGGGATCATCGGCTGCTTGCAGCACTTGTTGTGTTTCCAGCCAGAACTCAGCCGCTGCCTGGCCAGACATGCTGCTCTGTGTCTATGAAGAACAGATGACCGATGTGATGTGTTGCAGCTGATGGATCAGAAAGCCTGACTGCACGGCAATGCCGCTTGTAAACGTATTCAAACGAATCCACTGCTAATTCAAAGCATCAGCAGTTGATTGACCACGGACCGAGGAACCGCTCAACATGTCATGACAGATATGTCACATTTGAATGTTTCTTCATCCTCAGTCTATTTAACCAAGACGACGTCACAATCTGAACTCAAGGTCCATGCAGCATGTGTTCAACAACCAGCATGGTCATCCACAGTACTGCTGCTGTTGTTAGCTGAGCTGTCTGTGCTTGCTCAACAAGCAATTGATAGGAGCACGCAGCTGCAGCCTTCATGACTGGCGCCAGCTACCAACTGAGCTGTGATGAGCAGCAGGTCCTCAAGCAGCGCGTGTTGGCTGCACTGCGCGTGCAGCGCCTGCAGCAGGTGCGGGCCCAAGACAGACAGCTTGCCAAGCAGCGTGCCAGGATTTTCAAGGACCTGTGCGTGGACTCAGCACAACAGCTGCAGGCACAACTCATCTCTCTCATCACACAGCAGCGCGAGCAGGAGCTTGCAGTGCTCAAGGCTCAATATGAGGAGGCACTTGCAGGCCTAGCAACAGCACAGCACCAGGCAGCAGAGACAGAGCAGCAGCGTGCAGTGCAGGCACAGCAGCGACACCAGCTATACCTGCAGCGCCAAGCAGAAGCCCAAGAGCGCTTCAGCTCAGCCCTGGCCCAAGTGCGCAACGCCAGGCAGTCGGAGCTGCAGGCTGCGCTGGCCAGGGTGCAGCGGCGGCAGCAGGTGATGGCGCAAGAGCGTGGCAAGGCGCACGGCTTTGCCGAGCAGGCCAGGGAGGCTGCCACACGTCAGGCGCAGCGGCAGGCGGAGCTGAACCTCCAGGAGGAGCAGCGCAGACGGCAGAACCAAGTCAGCCGCATTGATTTCAAGTACAGCCGCATGCATGAGTTGGGTATGCCACATCTTGTGGTCAACCACAGGGAGCTGCCACGGCAGGCAGTGGATGCAGCCTCTCAAGCGCAGCTGGAAGCTGCACGGTGAGCGATTTCTGCGCGCAGCCCCTTGCCTCCCTGGCCAGCACAGCGTGTCCTGTTGCCTGCATGCAAGCACACTGCTGAGAACGCCTTTCATTCATGGATGCAGGCAGTTCTGCCCCAAACAGAGTGTTGGAAAGCTGTCAGCATGAAACCTGCCATAAGGACCTTTCACCCATGTCATAACGCTTTTCTGCGCAGGCTGCAGGAGGAGGCCCATGCGCTGGCGCAGCAGCAGCAGGAGAATGCGCGCAAGGCCGCTGACCGCGGCGTCAGCGCACATCGGCTGGTGCAGGCTGAGCAAAACAGGCGCAGGATGGAGCAGGCTTTGCAGGAGCTGGAAAGCAACGAGCTGCAGCAGCGGAAGCAAGACCTTGCTCCCGACAAGCTTGCTGCAGCACCCCTGCTACGCAAGTGGCACAAGCAGAAGTTGCAGGCGCAGGCGCACAGGGCATTTGAGCGGGATTTCATCCCTGAAGGAGCAGCAGCAGGCCAGCAGGGGCTGCCCAGCTTTGTGGCTGTCGGCCCGGGCAGGGGGTCAGAGGAGCAGCAGGCAGCAGAGCAGCACAGGCCCAGCAGCAGCCCCGCCCGCCGCCCTGCCACTGCCGCAGACCGTGCGCTCAGGCTTGTAAAAGAGCTGGAGCGTCAGCGGCGAGCAGAGGCATCAGCAGCAGCTGCTGAGCGTGACCAGCAGCGCGAGCGCCAGCAGCAGCAGCAGCAGCAGCAACGCGCTGCTGTCAGGGCTGCTGCGGCGGCGTCAGTGGCATCCACAATAGAGAGTGAAGTGCCCGTAGATGACTTGATATCGTTCATTCCACCTGTCAGCTCTGCAGGGCTTCATGAGCAGGCCCAGACACCCACACTGGCGCCAATGGAGGCTGTAGCAGCAGCCGTTGCGCCGAGCGTCAGCAGCACAGGCTTGACGGAGCTGCTTGGGGCTGGGCAGGGCGCCAGCACAGAAGCGAGCCTGCAGGATTCAGCCCACAGCTCATCAGCATTGGGCAGCGTGGGTGACTCAATATTCCCACTGCCAGGCGAGGAGGAGGCTGCAACAGCAGCATCACATGGCTCGGCTGGCACAGCAGCAGTGGACCGTCAGCAGGAGCCTGGGCTTGCTGACAGCAGTGTTGCTGCTGTGGCATCGTCTGCTTCGGAAGCAGGGGAGGGCAGCAGTGCCACTTCAGGCACGCCATCCTCAGGCACTGCAGCAGCAGCAGCAAGCAGGGATGGAGGCGCAGCATCGGCAGCATTCAGCAGCAAGGACTCCCTAGATGCCATCATAGCAGCAGCGGATGAAGTGCTGCGGCAGCTGCCGGCAGACATGCAAGCTGCCGCAGCAGCACGTGCTGCAGCAGCAGCGCCACCCATGCCCCAGCGTGAGCAGACAGTCACTGCCTCACAGCAAGGCCGCCATGGGCCTCTGCAGCAGGGGCAGCCTCCAGAGGGCTTGCTGCCGCCTGAATCGATGGGGAGCGAGGGAGGGACCAGCATCAGCAGCCTACAGCAGCAGCAGCAGCCTGTCGGGCCTGGCGTGCAGGACCGAGCAGCGGACAGCTCAGCTGATGCTACAGCCATTCTGGCTGAGCTCAGGACGCTGCAGCAGCAGCTGGGGCTACAGGTATGCTGCTGTGCGCACTGGGTAGCCTGTCATGGAGATCCCTAATTCATTGTGTCAGAACACAAGCAATGCCAGCTTCACTTGTCGCAGTCGCACAGCGCTTGTCATGACAGCAACATGCTGTGGTGTTGATAGCCTAGCGCGACGCAGCAAGACCGATGCTGCTGGGGTGCCATCTGCTGTTGCCTGCAGGTGCTCAACCCAGAGTCTGAGGACAGCTTCCTTGCAGAGCTGCAGCAATTTGATGTCGACCTCGAAAGCCTGGCAGCGCAGCAGCTGGCAGCACAGGCCCCTAGCTCTGCAGCTGCTCGCTCTTCGGTTGGGGGCGCTGCCAGCGGCCGGCCGGTAGCTCAGCGTGCTGCTGCACCTGCTGAGCTGCCCCGGACCTCAGACAGTGCGCAGCCGCCGCTGCGGGAAGCTAGTGCTGGTGCTGCGGGGCAGCGGGTTCAGCAGGGATCCCCCCAGCCGCCTATCAGGACGGAGCTTGATGTGAGTGCTTGCCGTGTAACCCTGTCGTGCCTATGTCAGAAAGCTAGCCAGCGGCTTCACTGTGCATGCAGGACCTGCAAGGTTGGGGGGCGGGTCCTGTTGTGCACCAAATTGCCATACAGTTGCATACAGTTGCTTGCAGCACCTCAGCTGTTCATCAGTTTGAACATTGCTCTACCGCTTCAGCATGCAGCAGCGCAACCGTCCAGCACTCTGCACAATTCCATGCATTGCCGCTGCTGCTGCTGCTGCTGCTGCTGCTTTAACAGGAGCTGATAGACCGCATCCTAGCTCCTGACTGCCCCAACAACGTCATGCTGGGCCCCTTGGCCGGCCCGGAGCCTTCCACATCCAGCCCCACACGCTCCGCTGGAAGGTCAGGCCGTTTGGCAGCTGCACAGGACCAGAGCAGGCCTGGCCAGGGACAGCCCCCACCCGCACCCCTTTCTGCTGCTGCTGCTGCTGGTGGTGGTGGTGGTGGTGGGGTGCGCGCGCAGCAGGCGCAGCCAGACAGCGGTGCTGCGCTGTATGGCAGGTTGGCAGAGCTGGGTGTTGAGCTGGGGGAGGTGCTGGGGCGTGGCAGTGCTGCAGATGCAGCAGGCGTGCTCGGCAGCAGCCGCAGCACCAGCGTCATTGGCGGCAGCACAGGGCAGGCAGGGGCAGGGTCTGCAGGTGCATCTACCTCAGCAGGGGAGTCGGCTGCCAGCAGCAGCAGCCTCACAATGCCGACAACAATCCTGGCAGCCGCTGCGCGAGAGGGCGTTCAACAGCAGCAGGTGCCAGCGGGGCTGCCTGCACCAGCTGTCAGACCTGCACCCGCACCTGTCACCACCAGGGGAAGCTTGGGTGGGGCGGACCCCAGGCAGAGGCTGTCAGCTGTCAGCGTGTCGACATCTGCACCCTCTCTCTCGAGCCTGCTGCAGAGGGCGCAGCAGTCCCTGGCTGCAGCTGCAGCTGCTGGGCACCCCGGCGCTTCCGCAGCTGCTGCGGGCGGGGCTCTGGGGCCGCTTGCTAGCAGCGTCACCACTTCTGACAGCGACTGGAGCCTGACAGCGAGCCAGCAAGCCAGCTTGATGTCTTTGGAGCAGATGCTTGGTGAGGCAGCAGCAGCAGCAGAGGCGTCGGCAGCAGCAGGGCCGGTACCAGGGGCTGCAGGGGAACCCCCTGGGCCTGGTGTCAGCCAGCAGCAGGGGCTGCTGGGCCAGGGCCCGCCCTCAAGTGCTGTGTCCCTGCCGTCCACACTCCTGCGTGGTCTGCAGTCTGGTGGGGGTGCTGGTGCGGCCATGCCAGAGGTGCCATGGCATGGCAGCAGCAGCAGTGGGGCCCCGTCGGCACCAGGAGGGGCTCCAGCACAAGCTACTGCAGCAGAGCAAGACCAGGATGAAGACCCTTACTCTCTGCTGCGTGGCCTGCTGTCCCTATCAGACAGCAGCGCTGTTGATAGCAGCGGCAGTCCCAGTGGCAGCGGTGGGCCTGATGTTGGAACCCCAAGTGGTGTGGGTGCTGCTGTGTCAACCGCTGCTGCGGGTGTGGGGGCCTTTCCTGCAGGAGGGCTGCTGGCTTCTGCCAGCATCAGCAGCGCACTCAGCAGCATGTCAGACAGGGAGCTCGACCAGCTGCTGCACCGTGCCATGGCTGCTGCAGGCACCACTGGTACTGCTGCTGGTGCTGCTGCGCCCGGCAGTGCTGCTGCTGCCGCTGCTGCGCTGGGCTTTAGTGCTGTGGGTGACTCCATGGACATTGAAGCAGCACTGGAGGCCATGTTGGCATCTGTGCCTTCTGCAGGAGCAGGAGGTGCTGGCTCCTTGCCATTTGACCAGGGCAGTGCCTCCGTCACAATACCCAGCACCGTGCTGAGAGCAGCGGCACCATTAGGAGGCCAGCCGGCAGGCATGGCAGCCGCACCGGCAGCACAAAGGGATGCAGCGGCAGCAGCTGCAGGGCCGTCAACATCAGCAGCAGCAGCCCTGCAGCGAGCGAAGCATAGCAGTAGGGCCCGCGCGGCTGAGGTATCTTCTGGATCCAGCAGCAGCGGCAGCAGTGTCGTCAGCGCGACGAGTGACAGCGGGGCCGGCAGCATGGGTGGATCGGAGCAGTCTTCAGGCGATGGTGTCAGCAGCGGCAGTCTCAGCCTGCCTCAGACTCTGGGTGCTGTACCTGGCGGGGGTAGTGAGCTGGGGGCAGCTGATGGCGGCAGCAGTGCTTGGTTTGGCGGCGACGGCAGCAGTAGCTTGTCCCTCCCCAGCACTATCTGGAATACGATGGGCGCAGCTTCTGGAGCAGCGGCTGCGCAGCAGCAGCAGCAGCAGGTGGCGGCGGCAGCTGGGGCAACACAGCTGGCAGGTATGCCGCAGCAGCAGCAATGGCAGCAGCAGCAGGGTGGTGAGCAGCCGAGAGGGGCTGACGGCCTGCTGGCACCTATACAGGAGGAGGACGACGCGGCGACCACAAGCACGACTGCATCAGAGCTGCTCAGTGCCTCGACACAAGGTGAGCGTAGGCAGGCCCACGAAGGACAGCATGTCCCCCGCCCGTAAGTGCGAAACAGCCCAGCCTTGTGGTCCGGCTGCATGCTTTCAGCCTTTGGCCACATTTCAATGCACAGTTGTGCTGCGCTGTGCTGTGCAAAAGCTCTGGTGCAAAATGGGCAGTTGTTGGAACCGAGCTCTGGGGTACACTTGGCCAAGGAGGTGACGTATGTTATGTGTTGCTCATGCATCGGGTGCTCAGCTGGCCGTTTGAATCTTCGTCTGCAACTTGCATTCGCAGAGCTGACCCACACAATGAGGCAGCCGCAGGATGCACAGGAGTTCTGCAGTCACATGCGCAAGCATACTAGGTGTATGTGCATGTATACCAACTTCTGGGGCTGTTGTCTTTGCCCCCACTCAAAGCACTGCGCCTGCCTGTTGTGTCGCCGCTGTCGCTGTGTGTTGCAGAGATTGACGCCTTGCTGGCCCGCCTTGCCCAAGAGCAGCGACAGGCAGGCACTGTGGCCTCAGGCTCAAGCTCTGCCACCATCTCTGAGACCAGCAGCAGCAGCAGCAGTGGTGGTGGTGGTAGTGCCCCTTCCGCACCACCCCAGCAGGGCGACGCACCAGCAGCAGCTGCAGGCGCTGGGAGCAGCAGCGGCGGCCTGGGCGCGTGTGCCAGCAGCAGCAGCGGCAGGCAGGACACGATGCTCAGCAGCGACAGCTTCTCAGAGGTTGTGTCCAGCTTGATGCTGCACATCGACTCCACCATAGCATCGCTGGCAGCAGGAGGGGGCAGCAGCAACACCAGGCCGGCGGCTGCCTCTGCTGGCAGCAGTGCTGCCAGGCCGGCGGCTGCCACTGCTGGCAGCAATGCTGCCAGGCCGGCGGCTGTGACGGCTGGCAGCAGTGCTGCCAGGCCGCCACGGCAGCCGCCGCAGCAGCAGCAGCGACAGCAGCCCAGGGGTCCCGCAGCAGCAGGAACTGGGCACATGCAGTCGCCAGGGCTGCCGAGCTTCTCCTTCGGCAGCAGCAGCAGTACTAGCGGAACCAGCAGTGCAGTGACCAGCTCTGCACCAGCAGCAGCAGCCGCACGCCACAGCCACCAAGCAGGTGCTGCAGGTGTTGGCGGCGGCAGCGGCAGCAGGGGTGACAGCAGCAGCTCAGCAGCGGGCATGTCTGTCGGCATGGGCAGCAGCAGCTTTGCTGTCAGTGGGGTGAGTGGCATCAGTAGTGACACACCGACCGACAGCAGCACGCAGCGCTACGTGCAGCAGCTGCTGCAGGGTGTCCTTACGTCATCCAACGACGGCTCACCTGATCAGGAGGCTGTGAGCAGCAGGCGCCAGCTAGGCCAACCTCTGGAGGCTGACAGGGGAGGCAGTCGAGGCAGGGGTGCCCCTAGTGCTGCTGCTGCTGCTGGTTCAAGCAGGCAGCATGCTGCTACTGCTGCTGCTGGTGGTGGTGGTGGTGGTGGTTTAGGCAGGCAGCATGCTGCTGGAGGAACTGCTGCTTTTGCTGCTGGGAGCAGCAGCACAGCGCAGGGCGTGCAGGGTGCCAGGGTCCCTCACCCGGCAGCAGGAGCTGCTGCTGGTGCTGGGAGCAGCCGGGCGCAACTGCAGCAGCAGCCTGTAGCTCGTGCCGGTCGAGTGCCACAGGCAAGTGACCTGCTGTCTTCAGAGTCCACTATGGCTTCTGCCAGCCACAGCTCTGGTACAACTTCTGGTGACACAGACGAGCTGCTAGGTGGCATATCGTCAGGCTCGATCACTATAGGTCCCACCAGCAGCAGCAGCAGCATAGGCAGTGGGGTGCAGCAGTTGGGCCCTAGTCCACCACCACCAGCAGCAGCAGCAGCTCCGCCAGCAGCTGGTGCCGGCCGACAGGGGGCTTGGCAGGAGCAGCAGTACGTGCAGCAGGAGCAGCCGTCCGGACATGCAGAAGCAGCAGCAGCAGCACGCAACGGTGCACAGGGCACTTGGCAGCAGCAGCAACACGTGCAGCAGGAGCGGCAGTGGGGAGCTGCAGCAGCAGCTCCTGCAGGAGCCGGTGGCAGCCGCCAAGGCACTTGGCAGCAGCAGCAGCAGGAGTGGGCACCTGCAGCACCTGAAGCAGCCCCATCAGAAGTCAGTGGAAGCCGCCAGGGCGCTTGGCAGCAGCAGCAGCAGTGGGCACCTGCAGAGGCAGACCCCCTGTCAGGTCCTGCCTCTGCTGCACATGCCATCACCTCAGCACTGCAAGCAGCAGCAGCAGCTGGTGCAGGTGCCGGTGCACCAAATATCAGCAGAAGCTTCCAGGAGCAGCCCGTACCTGCAGTTGCTAGGCCCCCAGCCCTTGACAGTGACAGCGGCAGCGCTATTAGGTCAGCACTGCGGGCGGCAGTTGAGACGACACCCTCCCGTCTCAGCTTTGGGGAGCTGCTGTCCCCTGATGCCAGCTCGGGATCCGCTAGTGAGTCGCGGCAGCCCCTAACCCGAGGTGTGTCTGGTGGAGGTGCCAACAGCAGCTATGTGGGGCATAATGCCCCTGCTGCCACTGCTGCCAGTAGTGCAGGGGCTGGTGGTGGGCGTGGTGGAGGTGTGGAGCCCACGGGCCCTACCGCTGGTGGCTTTGCTGTGGCTAGCAGTCAGCAGCACCAGCAACAGGGTTTGGGTGGCCCTGTGGGGCTGGCGGGGCTGCTTGCGGATATCGTTGCTGATGATCCTGTGCTGGCGCAGCAACTGCAGCAGCCGAGCTTCGGCCAGCAGCAACAGTGAGGGCGCCGGTTACTGTTGACGATTGTGGGCGGGGTTCGTCGCTGTATTGTTGGCGTAGCTCACCGCTGCACGTTGGCAGTGATGCCCAGCTGGGGTATGTTACTTAGTAGGTTGGAAGTATCTTTCACGCCTGTCAAGCTGCAAAACACGGCATCTGAAAAGGAAATGTGTGTGCTTCTATGCACGCCAAGATGGGAACTTGGTGCGTGCTGCCAGCATGCATGTTCATGCAGCAGGCACGCTCATGTGGGGTTCTGACACAATCTTCAAATGTCACATGCGTCCCTTCAAGCGAAGCGCATGCCACATGCGCATCAAGCAGCGTTTCCAACCCTTGCAAGCCCTGCGACCACTTCTGAACAGCCTGATGGGGTTCCTAATAGCCCATGAGCGCGTCCTACATACGCATGCGTGCAGGCACACGCCGCATGCAGAGCTATTGCGGCATTGCAAAGACTGACCAACACAACAACCAACAGTTCCGAGGCCTTTCAGCAGGCTCCACCTGAAGAAGACAGCAACAAGGAGAACAGAAAGGAGAACAAGCACACATCCACATGCTTGAGAGCTTTCCACTCTTCCACACCCTCAAGATCACTGAGCGGAGGGGTGGGGGCAGAAAAGTGACTTGTGCATAGTCCCGCCATGCATCCCTACACGCCCCAGCAGCCGCCAGAGGTGCCGCGATGCCCACGCCTGCCTTTGCGCCGGGGTGGGTGCCCGATGCACCCCAACACACGCGCCACCGCACCTATCAGCCACACCTTGACTTTGGGCCAGAAGGTAACCACCCCAGTCCGCAGAGCGGGCACCAGCTTCACACAGCACCAGCCGACAAACATCAGGTTGACCACAATCACCAGCACCGTGATGGCGATGCGCAGCGCGTACGCGGTGGACTCCTGGGTGTCGTAGGCAAACATTGCCAGGGCCCCCAGGGTGGTGGCTACAAGGCAGGAGGTGGACACCAGGTGCATGCGGTGCAGGATGGGGGACTCGTAGGGCTGGAACATGATCTGCAGTGCAGCACTGACCAGGAAAACCAGCAGCAAGCTCAGCACAGAGAAGTACCGCTGCATTGGGAATGCGAACACTGAGATCAGTGTCAGCATCACAGTGCGTGCAGCCCACACAGCCTCCCACCACATGCACTTGGGCTTGTAGGTGCGATATAGGAAGCCAAAGTGCTCCTTGAAGCTATTGGTGTCGGCCCTGCCCTTGCAAAGGTACAGGCCCACACACATGGCAACAGGGACGATGAGGCACCACAACAGCACTGAGGGCAAACCCAGGCCCATAGACCACCCCAGGTGGTAACCTGCGAAGCATTGCTGCTCAATGGAGCTGACCCAGTACCCCCAGCGGTGGCTGAGGGGGGCAGTGGCACCCACTGGCACATCAGTCAGGGCACTGAGTGGCTTGTCAATGGCAAGGCAAGCAAAGAAGCTGAGTGATGCTCGCACGAGGGTAGGGAATGCATAGAACACCAACACCAGCACAGTGACTGGCAGCTTGCGCCACAGCAGAAAGGGCCGGCGTGCAAGTGCACCTTCCTTTGGCTTCCAGATGAGGGGCACAACCCAAGACTGCACCACCCACACCATGCTCTGCACGGCTAGCACAACAAGCAACGTGCACAGGGGTGCCAAGAAGTACACGAGCTGTCGTTGCAATGCGATTGGGAGTTTGCTCTTGCGGTTGTAGCTCCACAGCCAGCAATCCAGCGACATGGCCTGCCCTGAGCCCATGGTAACCATGATGCCGATTGCTTGCAGCCACAACTGCACGTCAAACAACAGCCAAGGCACCGACACACTGCCTATGATCACGATGTACTGCAAGAATATGACAAGGACTTTGATATAATCAGTCATCAAGACTGCACGGGTACCTTTGAGGTTGTCCTGCCACGTGAAATACACTGTCAGATCCACAAACATCACAGTCATGAAGCTAAACAACAGGAACAACCCCAACTGTGTGGCTGGCGGCATGCACTTGCCACACCGCATAGGAGTCAACATGCCATACTGTGGCAGCTGGCAGTCACCACACAATGGCCCTTGGTACCCGGGCTTGCACACGTGAGTCTGATTCACGTAGTCACACGCAGTCTTGAATAAGGGGCACCGATGCATCTGGATGGACGTAGGGGCAGACGACCAAAAACCAGGCAGTGGCTCCACAATGCTCGCACCCGGACATGCAGCATTCGGTGGGCACTGTGTGCAGCTGGTGTTGCCAAAACTGAAAGTGTGGGGAGGGCAGCACATGCAGACATCATGCTGCAACACCTCCCCTTGACCACAAGGAATCCTGCCAAGGTACACACTGCTGCTACACTTGGTTAGCAACCCATGAGAGGGGAGTAACAGGTCAGATTTGTCGAACGCAACAATAGTGCTCCCCACAAAGCCACGAGGCACACTGTTGTTGGCAAACACCACAGTGTTGTCTGCCTCAAACAATGCAGCACCCATAACCATCACAGCCCCACCGGAGCCGTTGATGGCTTTGTTGCCCACAACCTTGGTGCCGTTGATCAATGTAACAACCGACTGTGAAACGACCGCCAGCCCTCCACCAGCACCACGGTAGCTGGTGTTGTTGGCGATGATGCTGTTGCTGATTGTGACGCGGATGCTATAGTTGGCCCGACCACCACTTGTAGCATCACCCTCTAACCGCCCCGTGCCAGCAAACTTGAAGGTGCCAAGGTCAATTCCAACAGCAATACCCCCACCAACACCCCCGGTGCAGCTGTTGTTGACAATGCTGCAACCACCACTGATGGTCAACACCGCTGCTTCAACCAACACCAATCCCCCACCAGAGCCATTGAACGCTCGGTTGTTGTGGATGCGACTATTGTTGGCAAGTACCAAGGTTGCATTGTTTTGTACAGTTACTCCTCCGCCATGCATACGTGCAACATTGTCATGCACCAAGCTGTCGGAGATGGTCACATGTGCACCCCCACAAACAGCCACACCCCCTGAACTCGCATTGGAGGCTGAGGCCATGTTGCCTTGGATGCTGCTGCCACCAACGATGGTGACACTGGCAGTGTCCCATGCCATTAGCCCTCCACCACCCAATACACCTGTGTTGTTGACGATGCTGCTGTTGATGATGGCCGCCCGTGCATTATCACTAACATGCACACCCCCTCCACTGATGGCCATGTTATTATGCACCCTGCAACCACCGGTGATAGTAACACTTGCATTGCCCCTTAGATCAAGCCCTCCACCAGGGCCTGCAACAGCGCTATTGTTGCTGACACTGCTGCCACCAGCAACCATCACAGAAGCATCATTGTTCATAAACAGCCCTCCACCATCAAAACCAGCTGTGTTGCCCTGCACTACGCTGCTGCTTGTGATGGCAACATTGGCACTGCCATACACCGCTAACCCCCCACCAAATCCACCCACCATATTCCCTTGTACCCTGCTGGCACCCGTGATGGTGACACTGGCATGCCCCTCCACCCACATCCCACCACCATTTGCAAGCCGACGAAGAGCGTTGTCGGATACATTGCTGGCGTGCAGCACCACCCTTGCTTGGTCGCCAATCATAAGAGGCCTGACCCCGTTGTGAGTGAATCTGCTGTCATACACCTCAATTCTGCTGCTGTGCGCCACACACACCAGGTGCCTAACGGAGATGTTCACCCCTGACACCCTGCTGTCCCGTAGCACAAGCCTCCCACTGCAGATCGTCATCAGGCATGAGGCGTCACGGGTCAAATTTGACAGGCAGCTGCTAGCCAGCTTGACCCCAGTAAACTTGCCCTGAAAGCCCCCTAGCTCTGTTGCATTGAGGGCTACAGTGGGTGGTGTGCCACCAGTGCAGTCCATGCTGGCCTGGTGCAGCCTGCCATCCTTCCCGCCAAGGATTACCAGCCTGCATTGTGATGCAGCTGCCTGCTGGCCATAGGGACCATCCAGTGGGTTGCCAGCAACTAGAGCCCCGCTGAGGCACCAGACTAACAGCACTGACAGCACAGTTCATGGCCAGCGACGCCTGCAGGCCAGGCAGCGCGTTAGCAGCAGCAGCAAACAGCAGCAGCAGCACGGTGAGGATCAGGATGGGAGCAACACGACCATGTCCAAACCTATGCACTTGAAATCTAGTGCATACACGGGGTTGGCGAGTTGACAAACAAACACGTGGGGACATTGGTATAGAATAACGCTCCGCCCCCGTCCCCCAGCAAACAATGCATGTCATGCATAGAGGTACATGTACAGCAGACATTAATTCCATGGGCCAGCACCACGATCCAAGCCACTGGGGTTGATACAGCCACACACAAGTATTAGAGCACATAGCGAAAACGTGATGAATCGGACATCGCCCATCGGTATGTTGGACCCACCTGGCCGAGGGTGTCACTTGGGCTCCCACCATTACCCAGCACTGATAGGACCAGCTGCTGCTGCTGGACCAGCAGCAGCACTGCCAATCAGCACAGCCAGTCCGTAGCCACAACCGCAAACGATGGGAAGTCCGTTGTCTTTCGTGTGTGCCAGTGTATGCGAAGCCGCGGGGACCCAGCCTCACGGATCAGCCATGAGTGCGGGATGAAGGACGCCGGTTGTGTTTGGCACATTGACTGAGCGGCATGGCTTATAAGGATTGAGTGGGGAAGGTCGAAACGGGCTGCTTTGAAGGTCAGAACGAGCCAGGAAGCTGTGGACCAAGGAAGGTCAGAATGAAGGTCAGAATGAAGGCCAGGAAGCTGTGGACCCAGGAAGGTCAGAATGAAGGCCAGGAAGGTTGACTTTATCGACAAGCCACCCTTCACACCATCAGCATACAAATTACATTACCAAACCTTTCGAAACACATATGAGCTGCTTGTATGCCAAGTTCGCAGCGTCTAGGAAGGCAGCTGTTTCAGCAGCTGGACAGCACAGCCCGTGCCTCTCCAGAAAGTATTCTTTTGATAACTTTAATGCATTGGTGATGCCAAAGACGTTCGTAACCCGCACACCACAGGTTTCGGTAAAAGTGTTTGGTAACCAGGACATATCCATATCTCTCCGACAGTGGACTGAGGACCGAAGGGTGATCAACGGTCGAAGACAGTGCCTAATATGCTGAAATGTAGTTGATCAAGGCAGTGCGAAGACGCACTGACGCTCCCGCGGTTTGATGATCTAAACTGGGCCCAAACTGAGTGGCAGGGTGATGGAGGGTCTGCTTTACCACATGCTGGTTCAAAAACGTCCGCTTGAACTAGTCACATGTGACAATTCAGTGCTCAAAGACAGCCATAGTGCGGGGTCACATACAGTTCTATCACAGGACAGTGTGAGAAGTGCCCCAAACCCTCAGTCCTGCACCAGTAAGTTGTCTGGTGACATGATCGCACATGGCACAAGCAGTGTGACAATGCTGCTTCCAAATTGGGGAGTTGAGCGGGACGAAGGATGAGGGGCCTTGTGTCTGACTCAGTGAGGCCTGAAGCCTTCAGACTCTGAGAGGAACCAACCACCACGTCAACCAAGAGTAGTGCACGTGTCAAAATTGGTGTGCCCAGAAGCATGAGGTTGTGGGCTGAAAAGATACTGCACACGCCCATGTGGCCCCTGCAAAACTCGTGCACCACTGGCCATTCAACTCACACACCTTCCAAAATGGAAGTGCTCCCGCAACTTTGACAACAGTTTGGCTAAAAATCCAGGACAAGCAATACCTCAACAGCACACCCACACCAAAAGACCAGCACTCACAAGGCTGCACATTCGTATCCCATTCCACCCGCAAGAGGGCCTTCCAAGCTCAGCCCTTGTATCCCAACCCACGCTTTGGCTTTTTACTGCCTCCGGTAGCTGCTGCTGCCGTTGCCGCTGCCGCCTGCCTGCCCCTCTTGCTGCTGCCTGCCTGCTCGCCCTCCTGCTGCCCGTCTGCTGCTGCTCCAACAGCCTCGTCAGCATAGCCAACCTGCAGACATACAGTACAGTGAAGTACAGTGCCATGCACCTTTGAAGGATGTCAATGATCTCAATTTGGGCACTAGGCACCATGCCATGCATGCCAGGCACCATGCCATGCATGCCATGTAGTACATGTACTACATGCCATGCGTACCATGATGGTACTGTACAGGCGCAGCTATAATGCTGACAGAGGCCAAGCCAGCCATGCACTAACGCATGACCAACAGTCAAAAACAAACAAATGGTGAGCGCACAATCCTGATGATGAAACCTGTCAAGTCCTCAACACATCAGCATCTCACCCACCTTGTCACTGTCGTCTGACTCTATCAATGCCGCTTCATCGGGACCAAGCATGTGACCGTGGGCCTCCCGTACAGCACCCTCAGCCCCCACCTGCAGTACAACACAGGCAGCAACCCACACAGCAGTGGTGGTCGTGCAGTCGATGTTGAAAAGACAGGTGGCACCTGACCACCCCATGTGAACATGTCTTGTAACTTGCTGCAGCCCATGCAGCCCACAGTTTGTTGCTGGCAGAGTGCTGCAGCAGCAAACTGGAGCAAGCTACTGTGCCTTGTCTGCTCTTGATGTATTCTAGAAGTCCACCGCACTAGGCACCCGATGTCAACTGAAGCGGCCTTGCCGCAAGGCAAGGCAATGGCATTGCTGACTTTGGCAAGCAGCCCGGCCAGTGCGTGTGGGTGGCAAGGAGAGCTGCCCGGGAGCGGCCCGCACGGTGCGGCGGACTAGACGGTTGGTTCTTCAGCCGCCCAACCAGACAGAAATGCCTCAGTGCCTCTTTGGCTGGGCGACCGCAGCTCTGCTGCAAGACACATTGATGTGAGACATGTTGATGAGAGGCTTTGCATCGGGCCCGCGGCAGTTGGGATTGCGTCCTTGATGTGTGCGTGTGTGTGGCCAGCTGGTGGAGTTTGCCGTCCCTGGTACCCCTCCCCCCCAATGACACCACAAATTAGCTGTGGGCTAAAACGGGCTCACCTCATATTTATGGTGCTCGCTGGGGTCTACTGGGTGCCTCTCACCCTCATCACCTGAATCTGATGAGTAACCGACCTGGTGACCACAGCACAACACAGCACAGCACGGCACAGCATGGCATTAGCACGGCACATTGCATCAGGTGCAGATCACAGCACAGCATGCACAAGAGGTGCCTTGCAGTTTGACAACCTCTGGGACAGCAGCACGTGCTTCCAGCACCTTTGGGAGCCAAGGCCGGCTGAAGTGACACATCAGCCACCAATCAAACAGCGCAGCCCTATGACGGTTACTCCACTCCAACCTCTGTATCGATAGATAAACACAACAGACAGCTCATATGCGCAGCTCTGCCGATGCCGAGCGGCAGCTAGGGGCTGCGAAGACTTTGAAATACCGTGCAACCTTTTAGGTTTCTGTCTACCCTGAAGGCAGCATCTGCGCACCTTATCACTGTCGTCTGACTGCCACACATCCTGCTCCTGTGGTCCGGTCATGTCTCCGTAATGAGGCCGATCATCCTTGCCGCCTACTGCCTTTGGCTTCTTGTGGTGATGGTGGTGGTGGTGCTTCTTGCTGTGTTTGTGTTTGTGCTTGTGCTTGCTGCCATGTTTGTGCTTGGCCTCGGGCTCCTGCTGCTGTCGGCTGCGCTTCTTGCTTGCACCTGCAGACAAGCACAGGACGGTGCTGACGCTGATCAACGCCGGCTGGCAGAGGGGCCCAAACAATCGTGCCGTGGTTTGAAGGAGTCCAGATACAGCCTGTTGCAGGATACCGCGGTACTGCGTCACTGTCGAGGCCCGTCCCAACAACGTGAATTTCACCACAAGTGATGCCACACAGAGGGACCAGAAGGATGCAAGATGTGTCTGACGGGACATGCACGCACGCACGCACGCACGCACTCACTCATCTATTCAGTCACTCACTCATCACTCACTCACTCACCTTCTTCCCCAGCCCCGTCTCCTCCCTCACTGCCTCCCTCACTCTCACTCAGCTCATGGCTGCTGCTGGGGTCAGACTGGAGCCCACCTTCATCATCACTACCCTCCTCCCCCTCATCATCCTCATCACCCTGCACACAAACATGTCACAGAAGAGGCATGCTATTCAGGGATTTGGCTTTTCTTTACCCTAAACCAATACATTCAGAATGTCAGACTGGGGCCTGTGTGCAGCATCACTACCTTCCTCTTCACCCTCATCATCCTCAGCACCCTGCACACCAACATATCACAGCTGACATCGAGATAAGCTGGTCAGGGGTTTGGCTCCTCGACTGTATGACCGCGACGAGTGACATGCGAGGTGTGATCTTTGGGATTTGGTTATTTGACATGGCACATCATCCTGGCTGGGGTTTACACGCAAATTGTTTGGGTTCAGTGATGAGGGTATGACAGCGCAGAGACATGACACACCAGCAATACCACCTTCCCCTCCAACCTGTTCCCCAACGAAACCAGAAAGCTAGATAACACAACATGTATCACAACACAACCTAGCCTTTTTCATCACATTGATATCTTATAAAGATCAGCCCCGACCCACCTCTGCTGCTCCCAGCATGATCATGAGTGCGCCCTTCTTGAGCTGCTGCAGCAGCAGCTGCTCCCCTGACACAACTGCTGCTGCCAGCCAGGCCCTGCTGCCAGCAGGGGAACTCTGCAGCGCTGACAAGCTGGCTTTCAGGTCCTGGGGGTACCGCGCACACCAGCGGTCAACGGCCTGGGAAACAGGATGAGGCAAACAGACATAGTCCTTCACAGTCAGCAGGACTGTATCACACAACTTTACCCTAAGCCGACAGGCTGTAGTTGTCATTTTGCAACTGTGGTTCCTACAATGTATTGATCACACTGACGAACCAGTGCGACCCCCTGTGCCACTGCCCATGTTTAGTTGACATCAGGTTTCAGGTCCTGGGGGTACCGCGCACACCAGCGGTCAACGGCCTGGGAAACAGGATGAGGCAAACACACACATCAAGTCAACATTGCCACTTGGCATCATGTAGCTAATGCGTGCAACTCATGTGTCAAGACAGTCATACACTGTCAGCAGGATGGTATCGGCTTCTCAAGCTCAGTGTCTTACACACGGTTGCTGTGGACTATCAATAGGACTTTTCAGAGTGAATACGCATGTACCTCCAATTCTTGGTCCCAGTGTAGGGCTGCTTACGTAAGCTTACGTAAACAGTACTGTGTACAGTGGTATCCACAAGAGGCCTGAAGCTAAAGCTGTGTGCCGCCTGTGACCCTTGCTGTGTGCGGTGTGCTGTACTGTGCGCTGTTCGCGCACAGGCGGCACAGTTTCGTGTGCTGTGCCATGCTGTGCGCTACACCCTGTGTGAGCGCGCACGCTGTGCCATGCTGTGCCATGCTGTGCTGTGCTGAGCCCCTCACCTGCAGCAGCACAGCACCACACAGCTCCCCGAACTCATCCTCCAACATCTCACGCCCCAGGTTCAATGTGACCACGGCCTGGGCACCATTTGGCTGCTGCTGCTTGCTGCTGCCTGCTGCTGCTGCTGCCTCCTGCCGCTCCTCTTTCTCTGCCTGCTGCAGCTGCTTGAATTCAGGTTCTGTCATCATCAACACCTGAGGGGTAGAGACAGCAGCGCAGGAAGTCAGCGTAGGAGCGTTGGAGCGTTGGAGCGTTCCATCTTGTACAACACACAACATCCAGGGCAGGTGTGTGGCTAAGCCAGTGCCAGTAACACACATCCTCAGCACAACTCATGGGTAAACACACTCCCACTGCCACCCATCTGCCCCACCACAATGCCACCCTCTGCCTACTGTTGTGCCTGATGCATCCACTTGCCTGAATGATTGTCAGCAGTTCATCAGGCAGTGTGTTTGCTGCTGTGACCATCAGCTGGCTAGCTTTTACCACTCAAACCCACAGTGCAACGCCCGTGTGCCCTCACACAGTATATGAACCCTGAATGAAGCCCCACCTCCCGACCTGGATGATAGTCAACAGCTCGTCAGGCAGTGTGTTCTCTGCTGTATCAGTTGACTAGCTTGTGAACCCACCCACATACCGGCATCGCTCTGTGCCCTCCAGATGTAGACAACACCCTCCTACCTGGATGATTGTCAGCAGTTCGTCAGGCAGTGTGTTTGCTGCTGTGACCATCAGCTGACTACCCTCAGGCTGCTGCTGCTGCAGCAGGCCGACAGATGCCAAGTGCTGCACTCGCGCTGACAATACCTGCTGGCACGTATGTGGGGTGACAGGAGTTGTAATAGGAGTGGCGTGTGTCAGGTTGACAAAGTGACGGTGGTGTGAGTGTTAGTGTGCCTGTTGGAGTGTGTGTGGGGGTGACTGACAGTGATGTGTGAGGGTGATTGTCAGTGTGATTGTAACATTGAGTGACACTGACGTGCAAGATGTAAAACAATGGTAGCGTCGGTCACTGCGACAGTTGTGCCTCATCCTTGATATCATAAGTGCACATACACATATCACATATCACAGCAGCAATTGCGACGCTAAGGTGCCCTGGTGGATACCAACTGGACTTCTTGCTCTCTGCACACACGGCCAGCCCCTTCTGCCTACCTGCTTTGACTTCTTTGCTGGCCATATCTTGGCTGCTGCTGCCACTGACTTCACACAATCCAACAGAATCTGAACAGGCAGCAGAACATAGTTGTGGGGATTGGCTGACAGCTGCTGCTGCTGCTGCTCCTCCTCCTCCTCCTGCTGCTGAGGTGGGTGCTGTGGTGGTATGTCAACAAAGCCGTATGTTTGCACCAGCTGGGCATCTGCCAGGTCTCCATAGGTGTGCAGCACCTGGGTACCCGCAGGAATATCTCGCTCTGCATGGCAGCAGGACAGCAGGCGGTGCTGAAAGTGGGTACATATGTCTATAGTGGTGTGTATGTAGAGGTTATACAACTCTCAGCAGCGGACGAGAGTGGCATAGCGAGAAATACCAGCACTCTGACGAGAACCGGCGGAGACATCCGAGCCAAGCGAGGATGTCGGAGCAGGTTCGAGTCAGAGGGCTGGTATTTCGAGCGCCACGCGAGTCGCGCTGAGAGTTGCATTACCTACTTATGCCATCGGCAGCGTTTTCCCACATTTTCAACCTCATCACATCTCATTTTCACCCTCATTAACCACATTTCCCTCATAGTGCATTATGCAAACCTCATAGTGCGTTCTCTTTTACCTTAAGATAGCCACAACTACCCTCATTACTCTCATAGTGCATTATGCAAACCTCATAGTGCAAACATTTGAAAAATTAGTGGGAGGGGCAAGATTCGAATCTGTGTTTTCCCTGCATTCAGCGTGCCTAAGGCCAGGAATCTGCCTTCAGGGTTTGTGGTTTAACGGCAACAAGACATGATGTTGAATCTTGTCACCTCTGCGACCCAACATATGTGCCAGCCATGACCTGACAGCCTGCAACATCAGCAAGAATGTTATTTGAATGCTGCCCAGGACAGTCAGCATGCACTCTGTCAGCGACATGTGTGCAGCTGCACTTGCATGGCATGACTGCCACCAGGCTTGCGTACTGATTGCAGGCAGGCTGAGAAGTTTAGGTGGGCTCGACTTAGGGATTGCAGCAGGCCATACTGCACTGCATATTTTATACAGTAAGGGTGACACCTGCAGCATCCCAGTCGATGTTGTGTGCACAGAATTCAAGGTGGTGCAGACCACCTTGCAAACATGTCATGCTGGCGCCACTGTCAGGTGTTCACCCTCAGTTGTTGATGTGGTGAGATGACTAGGTGAATGGCCACCAAGCAATGCTGCCATGCACAAGAACTGCCA
Source organism: Desmodesmus armatus (assembly GCA_007449985.2). Classification (NCBI taxonomy): domain Eukaryota; kingdom Viridiplantae; phylum Chlorophyta; class Chlorophyceae; order Sphaeropleales; family Scenedesmaceae; genus Desmodesmus; species Desmodesmus armatus. The sequence goes on from VIIQ02000224.1 coordinate 56,907, forward strand.
AAGCAGCTGAGCAGGATTTGGTTTTCACGACCTGATGACCTTACTGTCGTGAATTGCATCAACCGACGTCAAAGGGCATGCAGCTTCCGCGGCTTATGTATATATGTAAAACTACGTATGCAGTTACTACATCCAAGCAACCTTAGCAGCCCACCAGCATGGGCCACGGGCAGGCACCTGCCATCGACGGAGATGGACTGCTGTCACCCGGCGTCAACGTGCCTGACCGCGAGCAAACGGGTGTCAAGCAGTAGAAATTGTAACACTTGTGCATCACTACAGCCGATCTGGCTTGACAGCCAAGCAACCTTAGCAGCATGTGCCACGGCACCGGCGATCGACGGATGTCCACCTGCCGGTCCGAGCGCCAGCCTGGCCTGTTCGCAGGCATCCTGGCATCAAATAGCAGCTATTATGCTGCGGTATACACTGGTGTGCACCGCCGGCCCAGCAGCCGCACGGATAGGCCGGGAGCAGCACGTCACTCTTTCAGAATAAAAAGCTAATTCTTTTTCTATGTCACAAGACGTGAAAGTTAAATCTTGCAAATAACAGATTTGTAACAGGCAGCCCCCTCATACCCCACATTTCCCTCATCTCCCTCATCCCCCACATCTGCCTGATCTCCCTCATCCCCCACATCTCCCTCATCCCCCACATCCACCACATCTCCCTCATCCCCCACATCTCCCTCATCTGCCTCACCCCCCACATCTCCCTCATCTCCCTCATCCCCCACATCTGCCTGATCTCCCTCATCCCCCTCATCTGCCTCATCTCCCTCGTCCCCCACATCTCCCTCATCCCCCACATCTCTCTCATCCCCCACACTCCCTCAAACCCCATATCTCCCCCAACTCCCCAAGCCCTGATTCTTCAACAAGTTGTTGTGCAGTGCAAGGACAAGGTGTGAAGAGGAGGGGAAGTGCGGACTGAGGGGGTCGAGGGACAGACGTACTTTGGGTTGGTAAAAGGAGGGCAGTGGGGGGGTTGTGTAAAAGGAGGGCACGGGGGCAGTGAGGGGGTGAGGGCACGGGGGCAGTGAGGGGGTTGAGGGAAGGGAGGGCAAGTGGGCAATTAGGCGACCGAGGGGGTCTAAAGGGGGTCGAAGGGGGGGGCGAAGGGAAAGACGGCAATGAGGGGGGTGGAGGGAAGCCAGGGGGTTGAACAACAGAGGGGGGGTTGAACAAAGCGAGGGGATTGAGCAAAGCGAGGGGCTGATGAGGGAAGCAAGGGGGTGAGGGAGATGAGGAAGGTGAGGGAGATGTGGCAGATGTGGAGGGTGAGAGAAGTGAGGGAGGTGTGGGGGTTGAGGGAGATGTGGGAGATGAGGGGGATGAGGGAGATGTGGGGATTTAGGGGGTTGAGCAAAATGAGGGAGACCCGTGCACATGCAGCAGCCCGAGTACCAGCCCCCCCCCCCAGCAGCAGCAGCAGCACTTCCAGCAGCAGCAGCAGCACTTCCAGCAGCAGCAGCAGCAGCACAACGTGGGCCCCAGCAGCAGCACCATGCAGAGCTCCTCCCTGATGCCCGCGCCAGATGTGCTGTTCCCCCAGGAGAAGTGTTTGGTCATACCCATGGGTGGTATCCGTGTGTGATCACGGCACTTCACCTGAATTCAGGTCAGGGGTTGATGAAGGCTTGCAGTGGTGGTCATTGTGCGTGATCCTGTTGGCCTGATCGCCAGGCTTTATTGGTGTGGCAGGTCATTTGAGGACAACAGGCTGTGCTGATACACGGCACTGTTGCACTGTGGCACAAGTGAGTGGTGCTACCAGCTGGCAACAATGATTGTTGTGCAGCAGCACTCACAGAAGCAGTATGTTTTCAGGTCGAGGTGATGATGTACTCTATGTAAGTATGCAGTAACACTGTGCTGTTGGATGTATGTGTGGATGTGCATGCTGCATGTGAGGCTGTGAATAAGTGCTGTGCTGTGCAGTAGTGCTGTGTTGCATAGTACTGCTGTGCAGCACAGCACTACTGTGCTGTGCAGACCCAGCAGCGGCTCTGTGTGGGAAATGTGGGAGATGTGGGGGATGCGGGGGATGTGGGGGATGAGGGAGATGTGGGGGATGAGGGAGATGTGGGGGATGAGGGAGATGTGGGGGATGAGGGAGATGCGGGGGATGAGGGAGATGTGGGGGATGAGGGAGATGTGGGGGATGAGGCAGATGTGGGGGATGAGGGAGATGTGGGGGATGAGGGGGATGAGGGGTATGTGGGGCATGAGGCAGATGAGGGGGATGAGGCAGATGTGGGGGATGAGGGGTATGAGGCAGATGTGGGGATGAGGGAGATGTGGGGGATGAGGGCAATGAGGGAGATGTGGGGCATGAGGGAGATGTGGGGCATGAGGGAGATGTGGGGCATGAGGGAGATGAGGCAGATGTGGGAGGTGTGGGGGATGAGGGAGATGTGGGGCATGAGGGAGATGTGGGGGATGAGGGAGATGTGGGGGATGAGGGGTTTGAGGGAGATGAGGCAGATGTGGGGGATGAGGGAGATGAGGGAAATGCTGCTAAGTTTGTTCATAGTAGTTTTGCAAATAATACCCGCACTATGAACTATGAGAATAATGCACAGAAAACGTTGATGATGGTATATAACATGTGTGTGGGTGGAAATGTATGTAGTTGTGTGTGTTGGGGGGGGGGGGGGGGGGCAGGAAGTGAGTTTGCTGTTGGGTGCTGTGCATCTGCCAGGTCCCCGTAGGTGTGCAGCACCTGTGTACCAGCAGGGATATCTCGCTCTGCATGGCAGCAGGCAAGCAGGCAAAGCTGTGTGTGGGTATGTGTTTTTGGGGGTGGTGTGATGAAGGGGGGGGGGGGAGGGGAGGGGTGTGCAGTTGAAAGTGCTGGGCATCGGCTAGGTCTCCATAGGTGTGCAGCACTTGTGTGCCGGCAGGGATGTCTCGCTCTGCAGGGCAGCAGGCAAGCAGGCAGTGCTGTATGTGGGTACATGTGGCTGTAACTTTGTTGCATGTGGGTGTAAACGTATGTAGTTGTGTGGTGGGAGGCCGGAAAGTGAGTGTGGTATCTGGTCCTGGGCAACAGGCAGGTCGTCATAGGTGTGCAGCACCTGGGTTGCGGCTCAGTGTACACAAGCAGGTGACATATGACTCGCACTGTTAAATCTCACACCTGCATCCCCCCTCTGACCCCTGCTGCTGGCCCTTTGCCCCACAGCATCAATACACTCACCTGCCCGCATGGAGAAGAAGTTTGTAAAGCTTTTGACCTGCCCATCTTCCAGCTTGACCTCCACACCCCACAGCGCCAACCCTGCACCCTGAAATCCATTGCACCCCTTCCTAAACCCTGCTAACAGCTGCCATCCCAAACCCCACAGCAAGCATGCCTCACCAGCCTGCATAGGAATGAACTTAGTGAAGCTCTTGCCCCGCCCATCCTCCATCTTGACCTCCACACATGCATCCCCAGGGCACAGTGCCAGGCTCATAGCCTATTGAAGTACAATATGTATGAATGCCACTTCACTGTTGCAGCCCCACGTTTGACCCAATCTGACGCCATTGTTGACCTTTCCTTTGTGCTTCTAGAGTTGAGAGGAACAGCAACTCACCTGCCCGCATAGAGAAGAAGTTAGTGAAGCTTTTGACCTGCCCATCTTCCAGTTTCACCTCCACATCCCCATGGCACAGTGCCAGGCTGGTGTTGCGTAGGGCGGGGTCAGTACTGTGGTTGAGCATGTCAATGGCGGGAATGAGGAACAGCTCATCGGTTGACTCCTGCAACCAAGCAGCAGTGGAATGTTGCATTTTGAATTCAAGGTCAGACAAGGTCGGATGGGTTTCATGGGGGGTGCGCATCCTGACGCGCCAGGCATTGCTACTCCAATGTGCTTGTATCCGTGCGATGGAAGGGAATGAATTTAAGCAGGAACAGTCTGGCATGAGAAGTACATACCCGCTGGTGGTTGTTTGTTGTCGCGGCCAAATACAGCCTGTGCCCTGAAGCCCTGGGATCCTGGAACCCAAAACCCGCCCACCCACCTGATGTGCCCCTGTGAGCCAGTTGTCTGCAGTCATGTGGAATGCACGGGTCTGAACCAAATCAGCAGCACGCCTGAAGTGCTCATACGACACACAGCCTGACAGAATGGCCAGCAGCAAGGAAATCAGGCAGCAGGGGGCGTTGTCATTGACGGCAGCACACGGTGAACCCAGTGCAGCAGCGAGGCAGGCAGCAGACAGCAATTGGTGCTGCCATTGACATATGTTGCTGTCTGCTCATGAACCAGGTGCTAGCATGGCGGCGATGTGATGCAGGGGTTGTGCAGGCGCTCATGGGGTGCTGTTGACGAAGCATCTCCCAAGGCAGGGCAGCACAAGCTCAGCACGCCACACCAGGCTACATACACTCTCCTGGTCTGCATACCAATCCACTGTTCCATCCGTCCCTCATTACTGATAAACTTTCAGCACTACTGGCCGAGCCTGCACCCTGTGAATCATCTCCTTATTCCAAGGAAGCAAAATCTGCAGGTTGCAGAATCACCTGAGGGGAAAAGGTCTGGTCGTGCTGCCAGCTTGGGTGCGATGTCTGACTCAAAGATGTCTCTGATGCTACGGGTCACGTCAGATAGGCTGCTGCCTGCAGCAAGTGGAAAGGGGGAAGGGCAAAACGTAGCAGGGGTACAAGCAGCAGCAAAGGAGATTAGCAAGAAGTTCAACGTGGCACCTGGATCACAGTGTAGTTTGTGGAAGCAGCAGCAGCAGCTGCTGCTGCTGCCAGTTGTAGTGGACCCTATCAACGCAGTTTGTCTCACCAGCACCCACCAAACATGCAGCAGCACAGCCAGGATAGCCAGCATGCACCAGGCTGGCCACACCCTTCCCACATCCCTCCCCTCCTCTGCTGCTGGCATGCTTGCCGGGGTATGCTGGAATGCTGCTGCCAAGCCGCGCCGGGGGGTTGAGGGTTCAGGGCACCTAACCCTTAACCCCCATCTACCCACCTGCCAGCAGCTGCTGCTCCTGTTGTGTCCAGTTTATGAGGCAGTCGGTGCTGTCAGGCAGGGTGGCAAAGTAGGGGGCGTAGGAGGAGCCAGGACCCTGCAGCAGCAAGCAAGGGTCTGATCAACACACACCGAAAATCCAATACCAGCTCCAGCGGTACTGATTTCCCCCCAGCTCCAGCTCCAGTGGTTCTATTGGAATTGGACGGCCATTTTGAAAGGTTCAACAGGCTGAAAGTAATTGCAGCAGCAGCAGCAAGACAGCAGCAAAGCCGCAGCCCTCCTGGACCCTCAGCTCACTGCCTCTTTGAGAGCCACCGCAAATAAAAAAACATGTTCGCTGCTCCTAGTCCATTCACCCCACCTTAGCCACTTCAGCCATCAGCATGAGCGTGGTGGCAAGAAAGGAGCTGAAGGGCTTCTGAGCCTGCTGCTGCTGTTGCTGCTGCTGCTGCTGCTCCTGCTTTGCGTCCTTGCCACCAGCTGCCGGCTCCTGCTGCTGCTGCTGCTGCTGCTGCTGCTGCTGCTGCTGCTGCTGCTGCTGCGTGTGTTGTGTGAGGAAAGCTGCAAGCTCCTTCTCACAGGTTGCAGCCAGCTGTGTTCCCCTGCAGGCAGGCAGCCATTGTGCAGACAGGCGCGCGTAAATGCAGGCGGGCTCGCTTGGTTCAGAACTTAGGGGGGAGGGACAGATGTGAGCACCACCTAGTAAAGTAGGTTGGCTGACCTTGTAACCCTAGCAATTGAGGTTCTGCTGGTCGATTTTGGACAGTCAAGGGTGCAGCTGTGACTGTGCGAGACTGTACTGTACTGCTGTCACAACAGGGGCCAACCACACAACTGTGCTACTGACTGGCTGCATGCACACAGCTACATGCCTCGTGGGTGCAGGGTGTACAATTGATACCGGTCAGAAGCAGTGTATGAAGCACTCTTGGGCATGTGATGTGCAGCTGATACCCTTCAAGGTGCCTGGCAGCATCCAATGTCCATCGCTGCCACTGACTGCCACGACTGCTGCTGCTGCACCTGAGGCTTACCTGGCGTCAGTGACGTTCAAATGCAGAGTGCAGCTGACTGGAACAAGCAGCAGCTGTTCGCCCTCCTTGATGTCTGCTGTTGCATAGACGCCCCGGTCTCCCGATGGCAGCTGGTGGAATAGGCTGACTTTGGGGTTGGCATAGCCTCCCTGCTGCTTCAGCCAGTCTCTAAAGGCTCCTTGGTGCTCCTTACTGACCATAACTGCACTTTAGGTGTGATTTCGCAGCCCTTGTGGCCTTGTGCTTACTTCGGACTTGTCTGGACTGGATTTTGCTGCTCGCCCAGGAGTGCAGTGCCGAGGAATGTGCAATAGTGCAGTGACGGCATACACTTGGGCTGTCAGTCTTGGCATAACCGATTACCAACCTTCCTCCTCAACGGTTACTCACCCTCATGTCCGTCAACTGATCGCAATAAGGCAACCGGTGATGTTTGAAGACTCTGTCTGTGTTGAACGGAGTGTCGAAGCAGCAGTAAGCGTTGTGGCGTTGCCTGCCAAGGTATTGACGTGTGCTGTGGGATCGGCGACAGCAGGATGGCGTTGGCGATGCAGTCAGGCTGTGACAGGCTCCTGTCTTCACAGGTAAGATGTGTAAAGCTTTCCGCGAGCCCTGCTTCCAGTAACAAGGCTCGGCAGCAGGTGGTGGTGCACACAGACTCTCAGCAAATGCTAGTCCTTCCGATGCTTGCACCTGCTGGTTGAGAGCCTCTGCCCTGATGATGTATAGTATGTAAGGCCCAGAAACGTGTGTTGTCTGCGTCACAAGTGACCCCTCTCGCACTCTGCACCTCACTCAACACGCCAGCTGTGCACCTGCTTTGGCGCCTTTCTGCTGCAGGCCCGGGCTCGCAGCAGCAGCAGGCGCACCGCAGTGGTCACGCAGGCATACCAGTTCGACGTGGCAGTGCGTCCCTACACCCTGCGCAGTGGAGACACTCTCAAGTCCATCGCACAGAAGCGAGGTCAGTACAGATGCTTCAAAAGCAGATGCCTTAGGCTCTGAGCCCAGCGGGTGCTGGGGACCAGACCCACTTGCTGTCTCTGGTGCCAGCACAAGCCTGCTGCCAGCAAAGGCAAATGCTGAGCAGGTTTCAGTGCCAGCAGTGTCACTGCAGGGCAGTCATCAGTATTCAGAGATGCCAATGCACTACTCCAGCCCTGCTGTTGGTACCACCAGTGGTGCATGGGTCTTGCAGTGCGCTGTACCTTGGATCCCTTGGATAAGGAGCAGCAGCAGCAATTGTGCCAGTTGACTGCTAGCAGTATCAGTCAGTAGCACCCAGAGCACACTTTAGCCGATGTGGTCTGTCCTGTCCTGTGTTGGTGGTGTGCTGTGCAGTCAGCCAGCCAATAAAACCCACTGTTGTATCTGCGCATGTGCCTGCTGTCTGCTGCTCTCTGCGGCTGGTGTTGGCGGTCGTGTTGGCGACTTTGGTGGCGGAGTGCAGGCCTGACAGTGCAGCAGGTCATCAGCATCAACCCGAGGTGAGTCAGACAGAGGGCGGGGGGTGAACCCGTGTGATGTGTGGTGACACACATTTTGTGTGTGTGTGGGGGGGGGGGGGATAGCGGGGGGGGGGGGGGGGCACAGTGTGTTGTCTGCTGCTGTGTGTGGCTGGCGGCGGGTGCTGGTGGCGATCCTGTTGGCGGTATCACTGAGTGCAGGCCTCACAGTGCAGCAGGTCATCAGCATCCCTGAGGTGAGTTCAGTGAGGGCAGGACGGAGAGTGTGAGGGTTTGTGTGTTGTGGGGTGTGTCAGCAGAGGGAGTGTGGTGGTGGTGGTGGTGGTGAGATTGGTTTGCCGGCAGCAGGTTTGACAGGGTGAGCGCTGTGTGTCCTTTTGGGGGGGGGGGGGCAAGGGAACATACTCATACTGTTTGTTTGGGGTGGGGGGGGGGGGGGTGGCATGGTAACCACAGCATGTTGCAGTGGGCGAAAGCCAGGGGTTGGATTCCGCTGTCCTATCGGCCTGCTTTCGGCACGATACTGCCCCCTCCCTGCGCAAACAATGAGTCATGATGCAGCCCGGCAGCCCAGCAGGCAGGTCAACACTCTGTGCAGGGTTCTGCGTGGTCAACTGCGCATAGACTTGCACAAGGTGCTGACCAGAATGCGGGCAGCCGGCACGTGGCATCTAGACGTCATGGCGGGGAATAGCGTCACAGCGTGATACGGGCACAAGCGCTGGCCTGTCAGCACAGTTTTGCCCCCTTCTTTCACGAACATTCAGTGAGGAAGCAGCCTGCCAGCCCAGCATGCCGTTCAGTACATTGTGCATGTTCATGGGGTGCCCACTGCGCATGGACTTGCACAAGGTGCTGACCAGAATGCAGGCAGCTGGCATGCGGCATCTGGACTTCATTGATGGAGGGTTGCGACACAGCATGGATACAGGCACAGCACTGTCCTGTCAGCACAGTTTTGCCCCCTTCTTTCACGAGCATCCCAGTGATGACGCAGCCCTCGCAGCCCAGCAGGCCAAATAGTACCCTGTGCATGTTCATGCACGGCCCCAGCGGGTGGTCATCACCATGTGCATGTTCATGCACTGGCCCACTGCGCATGGACTTGCACAAGGTGCTGACCAGAATGCAGGCAGCCGGCACGTGGCATCCAGACGTCATAACGGGGAATAGCGTCACAGCGTGGATACGGGCACAAGCACTGTCCTGTCAGCACAGTTTTGCCCCCTTCCTTCACAAACATCCCAGTGATGATGCAGCCCTCGCAGCCCAGCAAGCAGGTCAACACACTGTGCACCTTCACACTCTCGTCAAGGGATTGGGACCTGCACAGGGTGCTGAACTGCTGGCACGGCAGTGATCCTGCAGCATGTGGTTTCAGTACGAGACGATACTGCACCATAGCATGAACAGCAGTGCCATCACTGTCCTTCCAGCACATTCATCACCTCCACCCACCCCTCCCCCCCAAAAACACACCACACTTCCGGGGCTGATGCAGCTTGTCAGCCCAGCAGGCTGGTCAGCACACTGTACCTTGTTTCCATGACACTATAAGTGTTTGGGACCTGCACAGGGTGCTGACCTACTGGCACGGCAGCGAGCTTACAGCATCAAGTTGTCAGTAACAAGGGCTGCACCATACCACAGCGGTGCCATCACTGTCCTTGCAGCACATCTTTCACGCCCCCCCCCCCCCCGACATCCGGGCGCTGATGCAGCCTTGCAGCCCAGCAGGCAGATCAGCACACTGTGCAGGTTCTCAGTCAGTCATTACAAGTGTCTGAGACCTGCACAAAATGCTGACCTGCTAGCACGGCAGCGAGCCTGCAGCATCAACTTGTCATTACGAGGGCTGTGCAATAGCATGGACAGCGATGCCAGCGCTGTCCTCCCAGCACAGTCTGCACCTCGTCCCCCCCCCCCCTCCTCACAGACATCCGGGGGCTGCTGCAGCCTTGCAGCATAGCAGGCAGGTATGCACCCTGTGCTGGTGACCTGCAATGGTCACCATTGCAGGGGCTTGCACAGAGTGTGACCTGCCCGCAGGGCACCGAGCCTGCAGCATCTATAGGTTAGCAATGGAGGGCGGGACAACAGCTTGGACAGCGGCACCAGCACTGTCCTTTTAGCACATCCATCAATCCCCCCACCCCACCCACAATCATTTGGGCGCTGATGCAGCCTTGCAGCCCAGCAGGCAGGTCAACACACTGTGCTGGTTCGCAGTCACAACAAGTGATTAGAACTTGCACAGGGTGCTGACCTGCTGGCACGGCAGCGAGCCTGCAGCGTGTAGTTTTCAGTAAGAGACCATACTGCGCCATAGCACGGACAGCAGTGCCATCCAGTCCTTCCAGCACATTCATCACCCCCCCCCCCACACACACACAGACATCCGGGGGCTGATGCAGCCTAGCAGGCAGGTCTGCACCCTGTGCTGGTGACCTTCAATGGGAGTGATTGCAGGACACCAGCACAAAGTGTTGACCTGCTCGCAGGGCAGTGAGCCTGCAGCAGTCACACTCAGTCACAAAAGGGTAGCGCAACAGCATGGACAGCACGCCAGCACTGTCTGTTAAGCACATCCATTACCCCCCCCCCCCCACCAAAAACATCTGGGGGCTGATGCAGCTCGGCAGCCCAGCAGGCAGGCCAACACCCTGTGCTGGATCTTTTGCCTCGTCAATGATGCAGGACACCAGCACAAGGTGTTGACCTGCTCGCAGGGCAGTGAGCCTGCAGCAATCGCCCTTGAAAACAAAAGGGTAGTGCAGCAGCATGGACAGCACACCACCACTGTCTGTTCAGCACAACCATCACCCCCCCCCCCCCATCACCAAATACATCTGGGGCTGATGCAGCCTTGCAGCCCAGCAGGCAGGTCAGCACCCTGTGCCGGTGACCTCCAAAGGGAGCCATTGCAGGACACCAGCACAAAATGTTGACCTGCTCGCAGGACAGTGAGCATGCAGCAACCACTCGCCGATAGCAAAGGGTAGCACAACAGCATGGACAGCACGCCAGCACTGTCTGTTTAGCACATCTATCAACCCCCCCCCCCCCCCCCCCCCCCCACACACACACACACAAACAGCCGGGGGCTGGTGCAGCATCGGCAGCCCAGCAGGCAGGTCGACATCCTGTGTTGGTGAACTTCTTTGTGAGCCATTGCAGGGCACCAGCACAACTTGTTGACCTGCTCGCAGGGCAATGAGCCTGCAGCAGTCACATTTGGTAACAAAAAGGTGGCGCAACAGCATGGACAGCGGCGCGCGCACTGTCCTTTCAGCGCATTCATCTCCTCCCCCCACCTTGACCATTTGGGGCTGATGCAGCTTGGCAGCCCAGCAGGCCAGTCAGCGCCCTATGAATACATCCTGCAACGGCAAGCATGCAGGATGCTATCACAGTGTGCTGACCTGCTCGCAGGGCAGTCAGCCTGCAGCATCTATGTATCAGCGATTGGAGAGTGGCGCAACCGCATGGACAGCGGCGCCAGCACTGTCCATTGAGTATGTCCACCACCTCCCCTCACCACAAACATCCGGTTGTTGATGCAGCTCGGCAGCCCAGCAGGCAGGTCAACACCCTGTTCAGGTACCCTGCGACAGTCAACCTCGCAGGGGCTTGCACAGGGCGCTGACCTGCCCGCAGGGCAATGAGCCTGCCGCAATCACACGTACCAAGAGGTGTACACATAACAGCTTGAGCCGCGGGGCGCCCGCACTGTCCTTTCAGCGCATGCATCTCCTCCCCCCACCTTGACCATTCACTGTGTGAGGATATCCTGCAAGGGTGGTTTACTGTTACTGTTACTGTTATTTTTGCATGGTTCAGGGCATCAAACACCCTGTCACATGGGTGCAGAAGTCGTGGGTGCATGCTGGGTGGTGTTACAGGTCGACTTCAACTCAATGTATCGCCACTACTGTAGAAAGTGTCGCTTGCTCGACGTGTCCAGCAAACACCTCGGCCCATTGTGAAGGCTGGCCATCTTCATGTGGCATGTCACCAACATAAGTCTCAAGCTCTCACACAAGCTCTCACACTTCTCACGCATGTATCAGAGCCAGCAGGAGGCAACGATGGACGCCTCGATTCGGACCGCCCCTCCCCCCCCCCACCCGGGGATTTCCACCCCCCCCCCTTCTCCCTGTTTCCCCGCCTCCCCTCTTTCACCGGGCAACCGCCTCAATCAGCCAATAACACCTGGTTCAGTGCCCAAGGCAGCGCCCGGCAGCCCCGCAGGCAGGTCAGCACCTTGTGCCTGCTGATAAGTCCTGGCTTTTTGACTTGCACAAGGTGTGCACTTGCCTGCAGGGCAGCGAGGTCGCGCCATGTGTTTTCCGAGTCACTTGATGTGACTCTATTTGATCTGTTCTTTTTGATGCCGAAGGGGGGGGGGGTGAGGATATAATGGTCACATGCCAAGCATGCGTGCTTTGGGATCACACATGTCCAAGCTTGCTTGCCTGCCTGCCTGTCGGTGTCACCGTCAAAGTCAGTATGTCCCCCCCCCCCCCCCCCCAAAAAAAACACACGCTTGACTGTCGAGAGGACGGCATCAGCTTGGTTGCAGCTTGGTCTCTTGCTCCTGACCACCCTCCTGACTGAGAGCAAGTGCCACCTCCATCGTTGTACCAGTGGTCACTCCCCCCCCCCCCCCCAAACCCCACCCTCACCCCCACCTTCCCCGGCTGTTTGCAGGTGAAGCCTGATGCCGTGTCTGCTGGCCAGACCATCCTGCTGCCCTCAGGCAGCCTCTCATCACGGGACAAGGAGATCTTGGAGGGCATTGGGGCAGTGTACAGGTGAACACATACTTGTGGGGAGTAACCCACGCCCAGCGGTCAAAGTGCCACTTGTCACAGCCTCTCAATGCCACATCTTCTGTCCACCTACCTCCCTCCCCCCGCCCGGGGCTAATGTCACTGCATCGGTCCCCCCTGCCCCCCGTCATATGAGCTCGACCGCATTGCCAATCCACACTCCGGCCTGCGTCAGTCTTTCGTGCCTCTGTCTGAAGAAGGCTGGATAGTCAACAGATGGCACTGATTGATGTGATGTATGTCCACGCGCGTACTCGCTGCTGCTGCTGCTGCTGCTGTTGCGTGTGTCAGGGTGTACCCTGTGCGCAAGGGTGAGTCACTGACTGACATCATCAAGAAGCGCAACATCACTGTGCAGGAGATGAAGGAGCTCAACCCAGGGGTCAACGTGGACAGGTTGAAAGGTGAGACGCACTGCTTGCACGATGTTCGAGAGCATGCGTGGGTGATCCCCCCTTCCCCCCCAATCTGTGTGCCCCCCCCCCCCCCCCCCCCCCGAGTGCGCGGCTGACAGCGCACACAAGGGCGCAGCAATGTAGTGAAGAAACAGCATTGGGGGCAGATCGTCAGTGTCCTTCTCTAGGGTTGGTCAAAGCAATTACTGTGCAGGAGATGAAGGAGCTCAACCCAGGAGCGAACGAGGACAGGTTGAAAGGTGAGGGCGCTTGTGTTCTGGCCTTGCAGAAGTTTGCATGACGGGCAGACCTCGGATGTCTGCCCCCTCCCTCAGGCGCCGCTGATAGCACACAAGGGTGTATGGACTGGGCACCTATGTAGTCTAGGTCAGCATGGGGGGCGAGGGGGCAGTTTTCATGAGTTGGTGCCCCCCCACCCCCTCTTGCGGGCACTGTTCATGGGATGAATGAGCTCAACCCAGGGGTTAACTATGACAGATTGAAAGGTGAGGGCCACAGCTTGCACGATGTCCGGCAGCACGCATGAGTGGTCCCCCCCCCCACACACACATGTCTGCCCCCTCCCCCAAGCGCCGCTGCCAGCGCACACAAGGGCGTATGGATTGCGCATCCATGTCGTCTCGGTCAGCATTGGGGGCATGTTTGACGAGTTGGTGGTCCCCCCCCCCCCTTGGGGTTTGGAAACCCATCACTGTGCAGGAGATGCAGGGTCCCTGTCACGTTTGAAAGGTGCATGCCATGGACAGCTTGCACGATGTCCAACAGCATGCATGAATGCCCCCCCCCCCCCCGCAGGCGCCGCTGATAGCACACAAGGGTGTACAGATTGCGCAGACTGCTTGCCATGTGCTTTCATATCAACATTGGGTGCATGCTACCTGCCAGCAAGTTCACGAGGCCCTGCTTTCACAGATTTTGCAGAGTTCGCAGATGCGTGCAGTCACAAGTGCATCCCTTCACCGCTTAGTGCGCTCCCTCACACACTGTCCTCGCTTTCCCTACTTGTTGCTTCCTGCCCATCTCTCCCCCCCACCCCCCCGCCCCTGCACAGTTGGTCAGCTGCTGAAGCTGCCTGAAAGTTCACTCACCCTCACGCCCCTTTGCATTCGTGTTGTGCGGTCAACCTGGCCGGACTCGTGTAGTATGACTTTGCATGCGTTCTCTTGGCTGACATTCGCGCCCATTGCCTCAAGGGCGCTCTTCCTTACATCCTGTCTCTCATTTGTCAGCTGCTGAAGCTGCCTTCCAACAAGTTCACTCACCCCTTCCCCTCACAGATGCATGTATGTCACCCCTTCCCCATCACACGTTGCACCCTTCTCTCCCCAGTGCACTCACTCACACCCTATCCTTTGTCTTCGCTGCTGTCCCCCCCTCCCCCAACACACACAGAGGGTCAGCTGCTGAAGCTGCCTGCCAACAAGTTCAATCATTTTCACCCCCCATTGCACTTGGTCATACATCATGCAACCATCCTGGTTGAATTGGTTGGCTGACACCCTGTCCTCTCACTTCCACCCCCCCCCACACACACACACACCCTTCGCCCCCACAGAGGGTCAGCTGCTGAAGCTGCCTGCCAACAAGTTTACCGTGCGTGAGCGGGAGATGCTCATCGGCAGCGGCATCCTGCCACGGGAGTTCTTCGAGGCAACATCAAACCCCTTTGTGATCGGCATTGGAGCATGTAAGTGGGCAGGACGTCGCGGGGGGGGGGGGGGGGGGCAGCAGCGAGAGAGGGTCGGAGTCGTTCCAGCAAATGATGAGGGCCAGGCTGCATGTGGGTGTGTGGGTGCAAGACGGGTTGTGGGGGGAGGGGCTGGGTTCGGCATCCTGCGCTGGGGGTTCCTCGGGGCCACACAAAACTCCTTTGGTCTGCAGTGGTGCATGTGAATATGAGAGAGTGTGAGAGAATTTCATCCTTCGAAGGACCTGGGCAGCAACCGGGGGAGGGAGGGAAGGGGACTTCTGCATGGGGAAGGGCCTGGGGCATTGCACATTGCTGACTCCTGATCCTGGTCGTCACCTTGCTGCTGGTGCTGCTGTTGTTGTTGTCGCAGTGATGATGGTGTGTGGTTTTGTAATGGCCTGGCAGCGGTTTTACGATGAGGATAAGGCTATTGATGAGGAGATGAAGGAGCAGGGGCTGTGAGGGGCCTCTAAACCCTGGACTTTGAAGCCAACACAGCTTCAAGCCGTGCTGTAGCTGCATGCGCAACATAGTGGTGACTGAGGCTCCGGGAGATGATGCAGCACTGCTGCCCTGGCAGGGGCTGGAAGGAGCGCAGCAGCTGGGGGCTGTGGCCTATCGTCCGTGCACCCTGGCTCTGCCTGTAAGCACAGCTGTGGGGAGTGTTTGGTGTGTGTTTTGATGGGGTTGTGAGGGGGCAGGGGCTGTGAGGGGCACTGGGTTGCATCTGCATACCATGCCATGGCATGTGAGGGGACGGGGCCCTGTGGGGGAAGGGGTGGTGGTGAGCATCCATATGTGCTGCACATATGATCCCAGGGCGGGCTGAGCATGGCTGTCAGTGGAGTGGTCTATCAAGGTCCAAAGGGCGTTTGTTCCCTGGAGACAGCACAGCTGCTGCATCCTCCTGTTGGGTCCTGGTTTCACTTTCTGGCTGAGCTGACGAAGTGCAGCTTGTGCCGGGATCAAGATGTGGCGTGCTTGTGCATTACTGCCGCACTCTGGTGCGTTGCATGCAGCGCTGCTATGGTTGTTGCTGGGTTCAGCAGTTGAATTGTTTGTATGGGGGTTCATTTGTACGGTTGAGCAGCAGTTGTTGATGTGTGATGCCTGCTCTGTCACACAGCAGTCACGATAGTTGGCAGGTCAATCCAGTGCTGCACGACCATAGCTACAGAGTCAGGAGGTATGGCGTGTAGTGCAGGCTATTGAGTGGGAGCAATTGGGTTCAGTGTGAAGGCGCCGTTACAAGTTCGCAAACTTCACACTTGTCCAAGGTTGGGTACCATAGAGGGCGACGCAACAGGTCGAACCGGCTCCGCCGTCCCTGCTACATAGACGGCAATCTTATACCACTCAAGACTGATTATCCCAGAATTCCAGAGAAGGGAAGAAACATAGTATTGCACTACGAAAATTCTTAAGATTCACTCTTTTTCCTAAGGGAAAACCTTTCTCTTGCGGCAAGAGTAGCAAGTCACCAGATGCACCAGACAACTAGAGAGGCCAGACACACCAGAACCACCAGATGCACCAGACTACCAGGCAGGCCAGATACACCAGATGCACCAGACTACCAGAGAGGCCAGACACACCAGATAGAGCAGATACACCAGAGGGGCCAGGCAGTGCAGGCACACTAGGCACACAATAGATTCTAGACAGGCCAGATCTCCAGCCAACAGCTTAGACCCCTACTGCCTGCGTGGCTGTGCCGCATACTGCAGCTGTGGAGGGTACCCTCCTGGCTGCTGCGTGTACACAGCTCCTGGCTGCTGCTGCTGCTTGTGCACTGAGTGCTGCTGGGGTGGGCCCATGATGCTCCACAGCCGCAGCTCCTGCCTGGCCCAGGAGGTGCTGTGCCCCAGTTTCAACGGCCAGCACCAGTGTACATGCAGCAGCAAGGAGCTGTGTACACGCAGCAGCCAGGAGCCAAGGGGGTTCTGCATACCCACCCCAGCAGCACTCAGTGCACCAGCAGCAGCAGCAGCAGCAGCAGCAGCAGCAGCCAGGAGCTGTGTACATGCAGCAGCCAGGAGGGTACCCTCCACAGCAGCAGTATGCGGCACAGCCACGCAGGCAGTAGGGGTCTGAGCTGTTGGCTGGAGATCTGGCCTGTCTAGAATCTGTAGTGCGCCTAGTGTGTCTGCACTGTCTGGCCCCTCTGGTGTATCTGCTCTATCTGGTGTGTCTGGCCTCTCTGGTAGTCTGGTGCATCTGGCGTATCTGGTGTGTCTGGCCTCTCTGGTAGTATGGTGCATCCGGTGTATCTGGTGTGTCTGGCCGCTCTGGTGCATCTGGTGCATCTGGTGGGTCTAGTGTATCTGGTTTATCTAGTGTTGCTTGTCACTGTCACAGTCAAACAAGTCAACAGTGCATTATACAAATTCAAGAGTGCAGTATACAAAAGTCAACAGTGCATTGTACAAAAGGCAACAGTGCATTATACAAAAGTCAACATAAAGTCAGCAGAAAGTCAACTTTTCTTTTCTTTTCGCGGCATAAGTCGCTTGGACGCCTGCCGATTCAGTCTCGAGGGCTACGCTCAATTTATTGAACTGTCTCGATTCCGCGGAAACCCTCGCTGCGCTCGGTTTCCCGCGGACTCTTGACAGTTCAATAAATCTCGCTATCGCCCTCTCGACTTGAATCTGCAGGCATACAACCTACACATACATTCAGAGCAAATTCAGTCCTGGGAAGTAAGGCATCTGCAGTTGATGGTACACTGGTAATAGATCACGTAAGGGTCACGTTATGTAGCGAGTTTGCCGCAACAAGAGTCGCAATCGTTGCTTGGTAGTAAATACGTATGTTTGACGTCGGCCAGTGCATGCATGCATGCTGATACATGATGGTTGACCCCATCACTCTGGCCTTGTTGCTTGGAGCAGCAACAGCATTGGCGCTACTGCTGCCTCTAGGACAGACCGTATGCCATGCGTTGCGTCAGTGGAGCTACCTTCGGCACCTGCCCAGCCCACCAGCAGCACACTGGCTCCTAGGTGAGTCACACCACACACGACAGTTCCAGCGGTCCCCACAAACCATGCAGGGCTCTGAGGTGCCAATGAAATTTCATCAAGTGGCATCTGGCCCATAGAGCAACGACACAAGAAGATATTTTTGTGAAGAATCTGCACTAGCATGTCATCTGCATGGCGTTGGTTTTGGCTGTGGGGCCCGGTTCTGACCTGCAGGCTGTCAATGCAGTGATTGCACAGTGGACCGTGAAGGCAGCAGTGCCCTGCCATGCAATGTGAATCTCGCAGCACTGCATCAAAGGTCAAGACAGCAGCAGCAAAACAATAGCAGAATGCGAATGGCAAAATCCAAGGCAGGCAGGCAGAATAGCGTCAAATTTGCAGCATTGCATGCCAGGACCACCCCTGCAGCCACGGGTGAGCAGTACGCTCCGCACTTCACTTAAGCGTTGCGGGTCCTCTCCTTTCCCTTTCACCTGTTCCCTGAGCTCTCACCACGACACCCACCCATCCAAAGTGCATCGCCCCCCCCCCCCCCCTCCCCACCCCCACCCCCCTTGGACTCCCCCCACCCTTTCTCATCGCGCGCACTGTTCCCCCTGCCTCCCCCTGCCAAGCTAAGTGCATGTCTTTCTGAGCACTCCCTCCCCCCCCCATAGGCCTTTTCCCCAAGCAACCGTACCGCAATGGTCGAGTGGAGCGTACCCTACCCCCACCCCCGCCCGCACCGTACAAAAAGAGAACACCCTTCACCCCCCCCCCCCCCCATGTGCCCCCCCTCAGGCCAAGTGCCTGTGTTCCTGAGCACCTCTGCCCCAATGCGGCTAGCTGAGTGGGCCAAGCAGTACGGTGGTGCCTATCGCGTGCGCTTCTTCCACGCCTGGGGTGTGGTCATAACTGAACCACACCTGGTGAGGGCAGTTCTGCAGGTACGCTGGTGGGGGGGGGGGGGGAGGGGGAGGGGGGCAGACTTCTTATTTGGAGGGATGGACTGTCAGGGGGGCAGGCATGGCAGACAGGCAGGACCTGTGCAGTGTGCAGGGAGGGGACAGGCAGGCAGGGCAGTGGACAGGCAGACGGGCACATTTGAGAGGGCAGCTTCTGATGTGGATGGTGTCAGAAGCTGGCACAGGTAGAGGAATCAGCGATACAGCTGATGGTCATCACTGAACCACACCTGGTGAGGGTAGTGCTGCCGGTACGTAATGGGGGGGGGGGGGGGGGGGACGGGATGGAGGGGGAAGGGAGCACATGCCTGGAGTATCACTGAACCACACCTTGCCAGGGCAATCCTGCAGGTACGCTGGTGGGTGGGGGATGGGTGGGAGGGGGCAGACAATCGTTGGTCGGTGCGTAACTGAGCGTACCCTTACGAGACGGTTTCTGTCGATAGGATTGTGTCGGCTGTCATGAAGCCAAGCCAATGCATCAAGACACCAATGGCAGCCCGATACTCACAACTGCAGTTACCAGCTCTCAACTTTTCAGAAGCCAAGTGTCTCACACACAGAGCAGCAAGACGTATGTGCCCAAGCATCGCCGCCTGCTGCGCATGTCAGAGCTGCCGTGTGGCTGCCCTGCCAACCCTTCATTGCTGGTGGAGCTCATGTTTTGTGCATACAGCGTCAGCAGTGTCGCTTGTCTACACCCCTGACCACATACACACATTGTTCACCCCCCCCCCCCCCAAACACACACTCTTACACAAACATGCCCCAATCCCCCCCTCCAAACACCCACAGAGCAGCAAGACATACGTTCCTAAGGAGCGCGCCCTGCTTCGCTCCCTGGAGTTGCCGTGTGGTGGCACCCCAACATCCTCACCAGCAGCGATGGCGACTACTGGAGGCTGGTCAGGGGGGCCTGGATGAAGTGCTTCACATCAACAAACCTCAAAAAGGTGAGGCAACATTTCGAAAATAGTTTTCACCTTGAGGAATACATCAAGGCAGTGCGGATAGATTGGGATGTATTGTGACGTATGAAGTGACAGGACTGATGTTCTTGAGGGGGACAGTGAGGAGGGAGCTTGAAGATTGTGTGTGTTTGGGGTGGGGGTTGTCAGGGGGGCATGGATGAAGTGCTTCACATCAACCAACCTCAAAAAGGTGAGCGAGATGAGTGACGTGTTCTGTGTGTGTGTGTGTGTGTGTGTGTGTGTGTGTGTGTGTGTGTGTGTGTGTGTGTGTGTGTGTGTGTGTGTGTGTGTGTGTGTGTGTGTGTGTGTGTGTGTGTGTGTGTGTGTGTGTGTGTGTGTGTGTGTGTGTGTGCGTCATGCTTGCTTGTGGGACGGTCTCAACACACTCCTGCGAGACCACTATATGTTTGTACAGCATCGCCAGGCCAGGGGGAAACTGTGTGATGTTGTGCTACTGCTGTTGTATTGCTGCACGCAGATCCTGCCAATCCTGCAAGATGTTTGCGACCGAGTCACCGAGCAAATCAAGCAGAAAGCAGAGACCACAGCAGCAGCAACCACCTCAGAATCAACAGCAGCAGCAGCAGCAGCAGCAGACGGAGAAAGTGACACAACCGACACCACAGCCGTCGCTGCTGGCAGCAGTACAGCAGTGACTGCTTCTGCAGGTGCAGCAGCAGTCAACATCTGCAACATCACAGATAGGATTACGCTGGATGTCATCGGCCACATGAGCTATGGGAGGGACTTTGGAGCAGTGGACCACAAGTGAGTGTCCACAGGGCTGCGCAGTATGTTTTTCGACCTGTTGTGCGGATGGCATTGGCACTATTATTGCCTTGCAGAAGAGAGATTGGTGGGGAGACGGACTGCACACGTTTGAGAGAAATAGGTTTTGTAGTAAGTGTATGTATTGATGGGGCCGCCACCGAAATGAAGTGTCTCGCTCTGTCAGCGTCGCGTTTGTATCACCTGCAACAGCACCAACAAGCTGCCTTGCCGCATGCACGTCCACCTGCACGTTGCACACAGCTTCCCCCCACCCCAAAGTCACCTTCTAGTAGATATTTGCATCTGACTACACAGCAGATACTCACAGCTGACCACCAGCGTCAACCCAGGACTTTCTCCAAGAGTGTGCGCAGTCCGTCACTGCCTGTCCTGTTGACTGGTGCTGTCCCTGACTGCTAACCTGCCTGCCCACCCACATGTCATTATCCGTTGGCTCCCTTGTGGGTCGCTCAGCGTTTTGCTGAGCCAATGACTGTGACTGCAACTGTAACTATCGCTGCTGCCACAGGCGCAGCCGGTACCTTGAGTTGGTGTCTGCCCTGTTGGCCCTGATGCATGAGGAGACAGACCACCCACTCAGGAGGCTGATGAGGAAGCTCAAGGGGGAGAACAGGAGGAAGGTGAGCGGACGGGTCCAGGATAAGGCATGGTTTATGAACCCCAAGGTGCACAGGGCATTGGTTTTGATCGCAGGGTGCATATGGCATACGTCTTTATCCCCAGGGTGCATGGCTGATGCATGAGGCCCACAGATCACCCACTCAGGAGGCTGCAGAGGCTGCGGAAATCCAGGAGGGAGAACAGGAGGAAGGTTAGCTGACGGGGCCAGGGTACTACCCGTAGTATGGATGGGCGCTGCCGCGTCTTCGCGCGAGAGGATGCGGCATGTAAGGTGACGAGGCGGAGGGTGGGTTTGGGGGCCAACGAGACAGCTGACAGAGGGCCTCTGCGAGCAACGCATGGCTGGTGCTTGGGCAGACAGATCACCCCATCAGGTGGCTGATGAAAAAGCTCAAGGGGGCCAACAGGAGGAAGGTGAGCGGTCATGGGTAGGGCGCATGGTAGGGCATAGGTTGTATTCCCTAGGGTGCAACAGGCACCCGGGGCACGGTGGGAGCATGGCCACCACTGGGTCATCCACTGTCCCCTGGGTGGCTAACTAACGCTGATTGCGTGGCATTTCAGCGAAATCTTGCTCTTTAGGGCATGGATGAGACTAGGGCATGGGTGGGGGTAGGCGGCAGGTAGGGTGACAGGGGGCATGGCAAGGTGGCAGGGCAGGTTGGCGGGTCGTTGAGCAACCCTCAACCCTTTCTTTTCAGGATTGACACGCCCCCTCGAATCGGGGCCCGCATTGATTTGACGGCACTGCAACCACAACACTTGTTTGTGTTGTGTTCATGTTCGTGTTCATGCCTCAGGCGCTGCTGGCTGCTGAGTGGGATGCCACCAAGACTGAACTGACAGCAATTGACAGCTTGTCAGTAAGCAATTGACAGCAGCACCATTACTGTTTGTATTGTGTTCATGCGCGACTGTACATGTCCATGTTCATGTTGTGTGTGTCCATGTTCATGTTCATGCCTCAGGCGCTGCTGGCTGCTGAGTGGGATGCCACCAACACTGCTGAGGTGATGAGGGCGCTGGCAGACCCCCCTGGCGAACACACCATTGCAGGTAGGACCCAAGGGTCGCTGTGTTTGTGTGCGTGTGGGAGGGGGGGGGCATGTGGTGTACCCACCACAGGTACGCACTGTAGGGCTTAGGGTTTGCTGTGTGTGTGTGAAGATACGGGCAGAGGTGTGCAGGCAGGCATCGCTTCGGCACCCATTCCTTTACGGTTTGCAGGGGTGCAGGGCCATACCAAGCAGGGCGCTGGCAGACCCCCCTGGCGAACACACCATCGCAGGCAGGACCCATGCCTGCTACTGTGAGAGGCAGGGGAAAGTAGGGGCAGCGGAGACCGACGTTCCAAGCTCTGGTTGCGCAATGTACCGGGGTGTGGCCCCTTGCTTTGCATGGCAGAGCCCAAGAGCTCTGCAACATGTTTGGCCCTCCACGCACAGTTTGCGTTGAAGCCTGGGGCTCGCCAGACTGCTTCACGCTGGGTCCGAACAAACGGCATTGCAGATCGGCGGTCGCCATAGAAGCACACTGGCGCTCACACCAACAACGCCTCCGTCTTTCACCTGCTCCTCATCCTATTTTCCCTTTCACCGCACAGGCCAGCTGCTTGCACTGCGTGACCCTATGACCCAGCAGCCCCTCAGCTTGCAGCAGCTGAAATCTGAGTTGGTGATTGCCACGCTGGCTGGCTTTGAGACCACCAGCAACGCACTCAGCTGGACCATTGGGGCCCTGGCAGCACACCCACACGCCATGCAGGCTTTGGAACAGGTGAGGGGGGGGGGTTGGTGGTGGTGGTTGAGTTGCGAGATTGAGCGAAACTGCCAGCATGATGTGACTGAATGGATCGTTGAGGGCCTGTCAGCAATGCTGACATCCAAACACCCAAACACAATGGCAGGTTTGGCGCAGGTATGTAAAATCATAACAATTGAGTAAACCACTGAAGCGCATGTCAATCACGGTTGTGTTGCATGGGGTCAATGCTTTTTACCAAGCATTGCGTCCTCAGCACCCCTTCTGAGTTCCAACGCACACCATGTGAGTTCCAACGCACACCACGCACAAATTTTAAACTCACATTGTGTGTATTGCACCTGCAGCAAGCATCCTCTGTGTCCCATCCTATCCTGTGTGTGTGCTGCCGTCTCCTTACAGGAGCTGGCCTCTGCAGGCCAGTTGGCCACCCCAGACTCCCCCAACCCTGCCCGCCTTGAGCGGCAGATCTACACAATCCAGTACGATCAATGTGTGTGTGTGTGTGTGTGTGTGCGTGCGTGCGTGCGTGCGTGCGTGCGTGCGTGCGTGCGTGCGTGCGTGCGTGCGTGCGTGCGTGCGTGCGTGCGTGCGTGCGTGCGTGCGTGTGTGTGCGTGTGTGCGTGTGCGTGTGCTGCTGTGTTGCAACAGGAGTTGGCATCTGCAGGCCTGTTGGCCACCACAGACTCCCCCAACCCTGCCTGCTGTAACAGCCAGATTGACACAACCCAATACAACCATCGTGTGCGTGTCTGCTGCTGTGTTGCAACAGGAGTTGGCATCTGCTGGTCTGTTGGCCACCCCAGACTCCCCAAACCCTGCCCGCTTTGAGTGGCAAACGCTGGGCAAGCTGTCGTACCTGCAGGCCTGTATCAGGGAGGGGCTCAGGCTGTTCTCACCAGCGGCTAATGGCTCTTGGCGGATGAGTGTCCACAGTGACATCCAGATCAGCAAGGACTTCACCCTGCCCAAGGTGCGTCTGTATGTGTTTTGGTTTTGTTCTATTTATTGAATTACTTTATCCTATTCATTGGTTTAGTTTTCTATTTGTTTATAAGATTTATTTTTAATTGTATATTTATATTTCAGTAATTTATTTATTTGTTTTTGTTGGTGGAGGGAGAGGCTGAGGCTGTTCTCACCAGCTGCCAATGGCTCCTGGAGGATGAGTGTGCACAGTGACATCCAAATCAGCAAGGACCTTACCCTGCCCAAGGTGTGTGTAGGAAATGCATGTGCCCAAGGTTGTTTGTTCCTATGTGCCTGAGAATGGCTCTTGAGGGATGAGTGCTCACACGGACATCCAAAGCAGCCATAACCTTACCCTGCCCAAGGTATGTAACACACCGCACACCATGTCACAGTAACAGTAACACAATGCTTGTGCCTAGAGTGTTTCCGTTTTTGTAAGGAGGGGCTCAGGCTGTTCTCAATGCTCTGCCAATGGCTCTTGGTGGATGAGTGTGCACACAGACACATACGCCACACACGCATTCGTTGCTGGGGAGAGCGGCCGCCTCTCAGTGCGGCTGTTTTCCCGGGCGACCAATGCCTTGCGGATGATTGTTTTGTTCCCATGCTGACATACAGATCAGTCCTGGCCGCACTGTTATAACTTGTCTGCCACCGCTCAAGGGGAGAAGGCAAGTGTGGACAGTTTGGGTGGGGAGTGAGTGGATGTTGACCAATGGGTGTTAGTGTGGTGAGGGACTTGGTTGCTAGGCATCAGGGGCCAAGAGGCAGCCCATAATCTCCGCTGCTGTGCTGTGCTTGTCGTGCTCGCAGGGCACTCCCATCGGCATTCCTTTCTTTGCTTTCGGGCACTACCCCGGCACCTACGGCCCCGATGCCGAAGCATTCCGTCCAGAGCGCTGGCTGGCAAACAGGGCTACAGGCCTAAACCCTAGCCCCAACAGCAGCACAGACGAAGCCGCAGACAGCAAGGTGATGAAGTGTTCTGTGGCTCAATCAACTGTACACAGTAGCTTTTATCGCAAGGAGATTGATCAGAACTGATCCTTCAGTCCTACTGAGCCCCAGCGCCGCTCCTTGACCAGGGAACCAGAACAACCCTGAACCCCGCAAGGCCCAAATTCGCCCTGGCTGGACCATCTGTAGAGCTGTTTCCCTTGTTGCCTGCTACAGGTAACCGCACCCACAGCCAGTGAAGACCCAGCAGACAATGCAGCATCTGCATTCCCAGCACCCTCTATGCAGCGAGCATCCAGCAGCAAGCCTCTACAGGACCCCTGGACGTTCAGTATAGGGCCCAGGGATTGTGCAGGTCAGGCTCTGGCGCGCCTGGAGTTGCAGGTAGTGACAGCAGCAGTGGTGGGGAACTTCAGGGTGCAGTTGGCGCCAGAGGTGGGGGGCTGGGAGGGGCTGCTACGCAGGCGGATGTTTCACACCACCCTGCAGGTTGAGGGCGGCTTGCCGCTGCTGTTGACCCCTCGGGTGGCAGTTGGGGCTGGGAAAAGCTAGGATGAGTGGCTGTTGGGAAGTTGAAGAGCTAGTGTGGGTGGCAGTTGGGGCTGGGAAGGGGCTAGGATGAGTGCAAGGTCAGTGAGCAGTGTGAATGTATGAGCGGCGACAGGTGTGTTTTTGGGTGACAGGTGGTGCAGTGGTCGCAGTTACTTGGGGGTGCAGGTTGAGGGCGGTTTGCCGCTGCTGTTGACCCTCAGGTGGTTGTTGGGAAGAGCTAGGATGGGCAGAGCTAGGATGATTGCCTGGGCAGTGAAGAGTGTGAATGTTTGAGCGGTGACAGGTGTTGCAGTGGTGGCAGCTGGGAAGGGTGGGAGGTTATGCATTGTGGAGAATCAGGGTAGGACAGTCAGGAGGCATCAGTGAGTCATGTATGAGCAGCAACAAGGTTTTTTGTGGCAGTCACCCTTGGCAGAGGTGGGTGGGGGTACTACCACCAGTAGTTTGCTGTGTTTCTGAAGGTAGTGCCCACCTTGTTTTATAGGTCAGCATGTGACTGGCAGCGCAGTGCAGTGTGTGAGTGCATGAGCAGTGGCGGGTGCTTCTACAGCAGGTATGGGAAGTGTACCTGAGAGCGACTCGACAAGCTTTGCTTTGCACTTGCAAAGTCAGAGGGCCTGGGAAATGCAAGGTTGATCGACTCCTCCAGTTGCATGTGTTGGCTTTGGTGTGGCTTGATGCAGCACTTAGGGCCCTGGCCATTTGCTTGTTACATGGCATGTAAACAGTTAGCTTACACGTAAGATGTAACATGTTACATGCTCAAAGTGGAAGGGACTAAGACTGTTGATGCCTGATACACTGGTGAAGAGAATGCGAAGCAGGACAACAAGCAGAGGAACGGGAGCATTTCTTTCCTTACATTCAGTTGTCAGGGCAGTGAAGTTTATGGCAAGTTTCAGGTGTTGTGATGACAAGTGTAGCTTCAAAAATGTCACTACATTGCTGTGTGTGAGGCACACATTCTGGGTTGTAAAGCAGGGAGCCGGCCAACAAGTGCTGCATGTTGCAGCTATGCCATTCTGCTGGCCCTCAAACAACACTGACCCTTGCTCGTCAGCTGGCAAGGGGGGGGGGGGGGGGGCATTGCTCAGTTACAATACACAAAGTGAACGACCATGCACAAAGACAAGTGAGGAGGGCATCAGCCGCTGTGAACCCTAATCTTCCCTGCATGTATCAAAGCTCATTCACTCTGCGATCGGTTCAAACAGTTCTTCCACCTCCTGCGACACCAAGACAGCAAGCCGCGATTCCCAGTCACCCGCCTCATAGCTGACCAGGACATGCGGCATCAGCTGCCCTCCCCGCCCCGCAGCCGCTGGTGCTGCTGCTGCTCCCGCTGGTGCTGCTGGCACTGCTGCCTCTCCCGCTGCTGTCGCTGGCGCTCCCGCTGCTGCCGGCACCTCTTGTGCTGTATAACCTCATTCACGCTGTGATCGGGTCAAACAGATCTTCCATCTCTTCCAACGTCAAGACAGCAAGCCGCGATTCCCAGTCCCCCGACCCATAACTGACCAGGACATGCGGCATCAGCTGCCCTCCTTGCCCTGCTGCTGTTGGTGCTGCGGCTGCTCCCGCTGGTGCTGCTGGAACTGCTGCTGCCCCCGCTGCTGCTGCTGGCGTTCCTGCTGCCACCCTTGGTGCTGCTGCATTGTCAGAGCTGGCTGCCTTGCTGCCCAGAAGCACCTGGCCTCCTTCTCTGATATCAGGGAGGAGGCCTTGCTGTATTTCCCCTGTGCTGAAACTGACGGCACTGGGTGCAAGTGTGCCTGACAGAGCTGATGAGGGTGATGGTACCACCGGTGGGGAAGAGGATAAGGCTGCGCTGCTCTGCCCGTGCTGCCTTGTACGGCCGGCTGGGCTAGGTGCAGCAGCCACCCAACTGAATGTGTTCACGTCGGGGGCTCTGCGCTGCACGTGCCAGGAGAATTCGTCTGCGTCTGCATCAGCAGCAAGGCTGCCAGTGGAGTCACTGGCGGCTGGCAGCACTGCTGCTGCTGCAGCTGTGGCACCAGCTGGCAGAACTGCTGCTGTTGCTGCTGCTGTTGCACCAGCTGGCGGCCCCAGGGCTGCTGCTGCTGTTGCTGCTTCTGCTGTGGTGCCGGCTGGTCCTCCCGGTGGCTGTGCTGCTGGTACTGGTTTGCCATTGGCTGCATGTGGGTGTTGTGCCAAAAGCAGCCTGCCAGTTATGGCATCAGTACTGCTGGCTGTGTGTGAGGTTCGGGTGTGGGAAGTCTGGGACTGTGGAAGCTGCACGCTGACTGGGATGTGTGCATGCAGCACTGCCCGTGCTGCTGGACCTGCTGCTGCAGCAGCTGCTGGTTGCGCAGTGGCAGCAGCCGCCGCCCTTACAGGCAGCATGGCTATGTCCAGGCCCGACACAAAAGCCACGCCTTTGTAGTGTGGGTTGTACTTCAGCGGTACCTCCCTTGACACCTGGCAGCACAACCACCAACATCAGCAACAGCAAGTGATGTTTGGCACAGCGGCAGGAAACGAGCCGGGCAAGCAACCAGCACGTGATGATGCAGCACTGTACATCGTTGCACACTTGATGCCTGCTTGAGGCCCCACCAAGATGGAAGACTTGAGTGCCGAGTAAGCAACCACCTCCGCACGTCTGGCTGTGTATGCAACGCCAAGGTTCTGCACATGCCGTAACTGAAATGACACCATCCACAGAGCTGCTGAACAGCAAGGGTGCAGCTGATTGAACACAACCCCACAGAGGCACACACAAACACCCACAAGCCGCACCACGCAAAAGCAAGCATGCTGACATAAGAGATATAAGTTACCTGCAGGACCCTGAACGGCGGCTGGGCCTCCACTTTGATGAAGTAATGCTTGTACCTCCTGCCATCCTTGCTGCCCTTGACTTGCTCCCAGTAGTGCGCAACCCCCAGGTAGTAGCCCGGTCGGCTCCTGCTGCTGCTGCTGCTGCTGCTGGCACCTGGCAGGTTGCCGTAGGCGCTGGGGTCAACCCTGATCATGGGGGCCCTCCGTGCACTTTGCTGGCTGCTGCACCTAAGACTGAGAAGACTTGTGCTGCAGCATCAAGGCATGTGCAGGTAGGCAGAGTTTTTTTCTCAAAGCATGCAGGGCAGGTGCGCAAGGTGTGCGGTGTGAATGCATCCTGGCAAAAAACAAGCCGGGGTTGTGATGACTCATGAAAACATTTGTTCACTGCAGGGTGCAACAGGGCTGTTGGTATCCTATCCTGTGCGGCCGTGCACCCTCCTGTTATAGGCTTAGACCATGTCAGTACCCCGTGCTTTAGGGAGCAGCATCCTGCACCAGTGCCCCACTGCCATACTTACTTGAGTCTGACTCATACTGAGGTTCAGCAGTGCCGTCAGGATGTAGCAGATAGGTCCGGTGCTTAGGTGCCAGGCTGTAGGTCACAAACAGCTGGCCCTCGTACACATAGGGCATCCAATTCTTCTCAACAATGGCATATTTTGCGCCGTATACGGCCGCTGCGTCTTTGATGTGTAGCGGCACGGGCTGTGAGGTACGCAGAGCAACCCAGCTGCTACTGCTGCCGGCTGTGGATGTGTGCTGGGGTGTTGTTCCTGTGGGGATCGCTGGCAGCAGCCCCAGGGGTGATTTGTCCCCGCCTGCAGCACGAAGTACCACAAAGTGAATCAACGACATCACAGGTATGAGGGACAGCAGCTTACAGTAGGATGCCAGCAACATGCGGCACAATCAGCTTTTGCTCAAACCATCAAGAAAGCATCATGCCAATACATGCACGATATAAGATTCACAGGCTGCTGCACTCCTCCCAACAAGCATGATGCTTGGCTAGCTCGCACCAAGGGTAGCATTGTGATAATGTTGCTGTCATGATGTGCGGGGATGCACAGGGAAGACAAATAGGAGCAAGCTCATTGCTAGTGCCAGCATGGCAAGCTTCAACCATTCACAAAGTGCCACTTGCTACGCACCATTGTTCCCAGGAGTCCCGGCATCGTAAACTTTCTGAGCGCCTGGCACCCTGCGCCTGTGCTTGCGCACCCTGCGCCGGCGCCTTCGCCTGCGTTGCCTGCCGGGCTGCTGCAGCTGCTGCAACGGCTGCTGGTCACCAACACCTGACAAGCTGGCAACACTGTCACTGATGCTTGATTGAAGCAGCCGCCGCTGCAAATGCATTTGGTAACAGCAGCCAATGCAGCAGCCGTCTGGTGGGGTTGTCATTGGTTACGGTGTTATAAATTTTGAGCCCCAAGACAATCCCATGACCGTGTTTATGCAGCTCTTCATTTTGCTGCATGAGAAGAGCAGCCCAGGGCAATACACTCATCGCAGGCTTTGTTGTACTACTTAGTGAGCGAAGGCAAACGGAACATACGGTTCATTGGGGATCAGAATTGAAATGTTATAGTGCAGTACATGCTACTGTACTGTACTATAACAGGCGTTACAGTGGGGGGCCCTGCAGAGAGCCAGGCCCGCACATGCTACCTTGCCCCATGAAAACCTCTCACCTGCCAGGCAAGCAGCTGTCCAAGGCTGTCGCTCACTGCCTCCACTCTCGCTCCCAGCCCGCCCCTCAACCCCAGCTGCTGCGGCTGATCCTGCAGCACCTTCCTCGTCACTTTCTGCACACCAGCTGTGGCTGCAGCCATGCCAGTTGTGCTGTCCGCATGGGTGACAAAAGTGACATTGGGAATGGTGACGTCAGCCGGGAAACTGAATTCCTGCGGGTTGGGTTGTGTCCCTTCGTCTGCCAGCTGCAGCAGCCATTGCCTCCAGATCACTTGGGGGCAGTACTTGCTGGTGGAGGTGTGTTGTGGCCGCCTGGCGCAGCAGCATTGGCAACAGCATGGTGCGACATAATAGGTGGAAAAAAGCACGGATAGCGGCGGAGTAGCATCTGTGCTGTGCGTGCCTGTAGCTCTCTCTGTCAGACGGCCATGACACAGCATCAGCACACCAGCACAGCATTGTCACAGTCATGACACGTCATCACCATGCATCAGCAGTGATCGAGCTCTTCCTGGCACCAGCGAGGCAACCTGGCCTAAAGTACAAAGAGCCCTATGCAGAAGACTGGGCGAAACCCTTGGAGCCTTGCTCGGCTCATCAAAAGTACGGTCAAGCAGGGCCATGACCCAAGCAAGGCCGCCAACATGCGCTAGTGGTCAAGATGCGGCACTTTTCTGGACTATATTGGAGACCTGTTTTTGGCTCTCATGTGGGGGGTGAGACGTGAGCGCTGTATCAGGATCTCCACCTACAACTATCGATCGAATAAAGCTGCAGCAGTAGCCACCCACCTGCCAGTCATGGCCCATAGGCCGCACCCTGGCCACACAAACAGCTTTGTGTCGTCCACACCCCACGCCTCCCACGGAACCCGCCAGGTGTCAGACCCCCAGCGGCATTGGACGCCATAGCGGCCTTTGTAGGGATCGAATGCGTGACAGCTGGCGGCAGCAAGGTAGGTATCAGCAGGAGCATCCACACATGCGTAGGTGAGTGGGCAGCATGTCGTGCATGATTGAGTCCCTGATGCTGTACAGCACACACTGGGCAGTTTCCAGTGCTGGTATCAGTGTGGAGGCCGTTGCACCCGCTGAGTTTCACAGCACCCAATTGATCCACCGTGAGCAGCCATTACAGGTGTGAAGCCAGCACACCTGATTGTAGACCAGTCTGTGGTGTTGACCTCGCACAAGTGAGCGCGGTTCATGATCCACTTGAGACCTGTGGTGTCCCACTCGAGCTTTGTGGAGCGGGCCACAACCCAGGCTGAACCCTGCAGCACTCATACATGCCATCGTTGTTGCAGACTGCACTGCTATGTGCTTTGCGGTTTTATTCCTGAGGGTTTGATACTACACCTGCTAGAGCAAGAAGTCTTCAACAAAGTGTCCTGCGGCATGGCTCTGTAGGACATATCTGTCACGGCACGCCCTGGAGAGAGCATAGAGCAGCTTCTTCGTAATGTGCCATGCTATGTTGGTGATGATTCTTGATGCTGCTGGAGTTTCCTGCAGGTTGTGCTTGTCGCACCATGCAAACAGCACTGGCTGCTGCTGTGCAAGCGCGAAGCACATCAACCTCTGTTGAGCGCCACCTATCAGCACAGTCCTGGACCCTGTGTCCGGACAACAAGGGATCCCAGACAGCACATGGCCAACACACATGCAGCGGCCGAGGTTCCTGCTGTGCCTCACCTGATACACCACAAGTGACGGGTTATACACCCCAGTCCCAAGTCCAGCGCCACATCTGCCCAAGCACGTACAGGCCGACCCAGGAGGGCAACTGCTGCTGCCACAACCAACACCCTGAGCTGCAGGGGTGTGCCGCTGTGCTGTTTCTGTGGGTGGCAACCCATGCAGGCAATGCGGTAAATTCGAACTTGTTCAGAAATGCTGTGCTGATGTTCAGGTTCTGCTGCTGTAGACAGGGTCAGGCAACCGCATGGCAGGGATTGCTCATCTCCGGTGCTGCCGCTGCCATAGGACCACCTGCAGGCTTGCCTACTCTGGGATGCACGGTTTGATGTGATGCAGGACCATTCTTGGTCTTGTCAGGCCCGTCTGTCTGCAATTTGGATTGACAGGTTGGCCAGCGGCACACCTACAGCTGTACAGAACAAGCAAGAGGGGAGCACTAGGGGGCAATCAACCAACACGGGGACAGAGCACTAGGCTGGATACATGTCCGAGGGTCACCACAAATCGGTTGACAACCAACTGCTGGAACAACCTCATCTCACGAATCAAACAATAGGCTCAGGAATATGGCTTGAATCGCGATTTGAAACTGTACTCGCATGAACAGGCGATCCCAAAGCGATCCAAACATTGTGTGATTCGGGCAGCAGATCCGCTCTGCTCAACTTTTTGCATCCAGGTGTCCTGCTCCATTACTGCAGTAAACCTTGAGTTCATCAGTCATGCAGACTCTGGTGCCTCACGGAGCCGGACAGCGCCTGGTACAGCAGCACCACCACTTGTCGCCAGCAACCCTCCCACGGCCCCTGCCTCACATCTCCCGGACCCCGGTGACATGCTCAGCAGCGGCCAGCGATCCATTCAGGCAGCTGCCACAGCCGATAGTTGAGCCTCTGGCCTACACCAAAGCTTTTGTAGACGTTGCAGTCCGCCGCCTTGCAGAAGCAGCTATGGACTCTGCAGCGGAGTTCAGCATGCAGCTAGCAGAGCAGCCTCAGCGCATGCGGGAGTTTGCAGACGAAGTCCAAGCTGCTGCGGATCGCGAGCTGCAGAGTTCTGGTCAGCAGCAACAGCGGCTGCTCAGCACGACGTCTTCAGCAGGTGGTCAGGGCAGCAGTACTGCAGGCAGCAACAGCAGCAGCAGGCAGGACTTAGAAGCTCTGGTAGATGACCTACGTGCTGACATAGCGGCATCTAGGGCCTTACTGCAGCAGATACGTGCAGCTGGCAGCACCCCAATGCTCCCGCCAAGCCGCCAGTGAAGGATATGTATGACTGTACTGTGCAGTGTTGACAGCACCAGAACGGCGCCAACGCCATGGTGGGCGTGGTGTTTTCTTTTGTAGTCAACTGCCTGCATCTGTTGGGTGCACTCATGTAGCTGCTGGTCAACACTGACGGGACCATGTACTGCCCTGTCTGCTGCACAAGCAGTGCAATGGCCTCCTGTATGATTTGGAAGGCCAGGCAGAGCCAGCCCACAACCAGCCAGTGTCTTTTGGCTAGCCTGTGAAGGAGAGCTACTGAGCAGCCATTAGTTGTGATGGCATCTGTGCTGATTGTTGGCAGTAGCAGCTGTGCTACTTGTTGCCAGTAGCCTGTGAGGGAGAGTGAGGGAGAAATACTGAGCACCCAGCAGTCTTGGCGGTGTCTTCTGGTTGTGGGCAGCAGCAGATATGCTTAGCATTGAGCCGGGTCAGTGGTGAGTGTGGGATGTTTGGCCAGAGTTGTGC
Organism: Desmodesmus armatus; assembly: GCA_007449985.2. Taxonomy (NCBI): domain Eukaryota; kingdom Viridiplantae; phylum Chlorophyta; class Chlorophyceae; order Sphaeropleales; family Scenedesmaceae; genus Desmodesmus; species Desmodesmus armatus. The sequence goes on from VIIQ02000224.1 coordinate 89,816, forward strand.
ATGCTGGTCTCCACCTCACAGCACAAGGCTGTTTCCTGATTGCGTGCCTGTGACCTCAAGTCAAAAGTTATTCATGACAGCCTGCTGGGTGCCATCCGCATCGGGATAGTTTCACTGTGGCATGCCATGCACCAGTGGTGCAGGCAGTCTGTCGTAGTGCGGCTGGCTCACAAAGGGGCTCACGAACTGTGACAGGCTGGTATGTCGCCTGCTACTTGCAATGCACCTGCCAGTCTACTTGGACGTCAGATGCAGCTGGCATGTTGTTGGCATGTTTTGTTGGCATGTATGGTGGTGCCCCATGCTTCTATGGAGTGGTCGTGCAGCAGGTGGTGCTTCTCTAGGCAGCGGGAGCCAGTCACTGAGTGGTGTCAGTGACCGAGGTGGCGCACAATGCTCCGCAGCTGGTGCTGTTGAACTCGACATTGGCAATTGTGCAATCAATGAAGCCTTGTGGAATCGATGTGTGCTACCGATATGGGCCGCCATTTTGTCAAAGGCACTGGACATACATGTAACCCAGGCGGCACCAGTATCGGGCACCCTTCACCATGTTTTGTGTCTTTGGCCACAGTCATGTTCGACAGGCTGATGTGGCTTGTCTGCCTGCGTGTCAGCTGAGCCACTCTTACAGTATGTTATGTTTACACGTTCAGGTCACAAGGGGGCTGTGGCTTGTACGCAGTGCGATGCATGTTCTCATTTCAATTCCTGAAAGCAGAATCCCTCCCCGAAACGAGTCTACCCGTCCTGAACGTACAGGATTGAACGTACAATAACAACGTCGAGGCAACACAGTAGAACAGTATGGCTCTGCTAGCCGTGGTTTTCAGTCACAACGAATCCATGTATCAGTTCAAGCACCCATGTGGTCTGTCGTGAATCACAGCAGTAGATGAGCGAATTTGTCAAACAGGGGCTCGCACTACACACGAAAGTGTTGAAGCAGCTTCAAAAGACTTGTTAATTCATACGAGTAGACACGCGTGCCCCTTGTACCGTCCATTGAAGTGATTTATCATCTTCCCGCCGAGGCAGCACATTATCCCACCTTCGTGCTGCCTGTGGACACAGCATTATGTTGCGACATACACAGTTGCTGTTGATGCTTCTAGGAGTAATTTGCGTCGCAGCAGCCAATCTGCCAGCGGGAATACAGCCTTTGAGATTGGGCACTGATATCGCTGATGTTGGAGCAGAGCCAGCAATGCACCTGCAGGACGCAGGGATCCGCCCACAGAGTTCAGACGCAGCAGATGCAGGAGTTTTGTCAAAGAAGAGGCGTCAGGCAGTCCTAGCAGCTATCTTTCGGCCCAAAAACCACCGGCAGAAAGGCAAGCCTGCTGCAGCGCCAGGTCCCCACCCAGATGACACCCAGGGCTCAGCCAGCAAAGAGGCTGTCCGGCTCATGCACAAGCGGGACAAAGGTGTGTTGAGCCATGCATTGCCCTTTCAGGTGCACATACTTTCAGCAGCAATGTTTGATCAACCATGGCAGACTGGTGCATGACACTACAGCATGCTCTATGAAGTGCCATACTGAGAGAGCATATCTGCAGTGCATTCTAAGCGCTCAGAGGTCTCACTGTGCTGAGACATTAGCAGCAGGAGATCCTATAGGAGTACCATTCCACATGGTATCATGCTCAGAGCAACCGACTATCTCAGCACTTTTCTCAAGCAGTGGGGACCTACCCCAGCCTGCTTGAGCATTCATACAGCAGTCCAGTCAGCACAACAACTCAACCAGCTGCATGCTTGGTGTTGGTATTGACCCTTGGCCCCACAAACACCACTATTGCTGTCGCAGGCACTGGCCATGTTGATGCATGCAAGCACTACCCTTGCATGAACAACGAAAACTCAGCAGCAGTCTGCAAGGACAAGGGGGGTGACGCATCAGACTCCCCAGATGGCCGCACATGCAGCTGCGTCACACCCAACCACATCTACCAGGATGATCTGCTGGGGTGCCTAGGTAGGTTGCAACAGCAGGTGCAGCAGCAGCAGCAGCAGCAGCAGGTGCAGCAGCACATGCAACAGCAGAAATAACTTATCGATGCGCATGCATTACATATGGAACAGCAGCAGTACATCACACCCCCCCCCAGCAGTGACAGTGTGAATGCATAAGACTATAAGGGCAGGTCACTGGCAGTGACAGCAGCCTGCCAGCTCAAGTAAAGTAGTCGTGTGTGGTGAGTGCCATACTGCTGCTTGCTGCACAAGCAAGCCAACTTGGCTTCGATTGCATCACTGTCAGCAGCAGAAGCGGCAACACAGGCAGCTGTGAGCAGATTTTGACTCTCACCATATGGTGCTCCAACATGCCGCGGACTGTCAGCAGTATGCGCTGCAACATATCCAAGGGCAGACCATGACTTACAAACAGCGGCGTGCAGTAGAAAACAGACAGATATGACTCACATGCAGCGGCATGCAGTGGCATGCAGTGGGCAAAGCTGTTTAGTACTGAGGTCTGGCAAAGTGTGAGAGTATCAGTGTCACTCAACAACAGTGAACAGTGTGATGAACCATTATTGATGTCAGTTGCTGATGACTGTGCGGCCTGTTGCTATGATCAGCATCCAACTTGTCTGATGATGCAGGTGTGGATGCTTGCAAGAAGCACCCTTGCATCAAGGGAAATGTGCCAGCAGTGTGCAAGGACCTGCCAGGTACTGATTCAGGGTTATGCTGGTGCTCAACATGGGGTTGTCGTGCAGCAGTGTAGTTTGCTGACAAACAGCGTCAGCGGCATCCTAGCGGGATAGATACTATGCATGCTGTTACTCACTCAGGAGCCAGCATAGAATTAGCGGTGGGTCTTGGCAGCCAGTCAAAGCTGACCGCTGGCTAGCAGACTCTGGCAGCCGAGGGCAGCAGTGTGATGAGCAGCCATTGGACATGCACTGGGAATGCCTACAAGTTGGCGGACCTACTGACAAACGTAACAGCAGCAGCAACAACAGCAACAGGAGCAGCAACAGCAACAGCAGCAGCAGCACGACAAGACACAGGAGTGATGCATGCATTGCAACTGTTATTTGACCAGCATGCACAGCTGTGTTCCGCCCTGAGCTTGGGTGCTGCTGTGATGCGCTGTGCTGTGTCATGCTATGCCATGCTGTGCTGCAGGTGCTGCCCCTGACAGCCCTGCTGGCCGGACGTGCAGCTGCCCATCTGGTCACACCTACATCAATGACCTCAGCGGCTGCGTTGGTGAGTCATGCAGTCAAACAAAGCAGTGAAGCACTGGCGCTGCAGCAGCCAGCAAGCAGCGCTGTACAAATATGATTGATAGACACCATGCAGCCATTGTGTAGACAAGAGGTGCCATGCGATTAAGTAGTGTCTTGTACTGCTTGCGGAAGCCTAAGGGTGGAAAATTTAAGCCTTTATGTCCTGTGCAGAGAACCAGTCACTGCTGCCCTGTACCTGAGCTGTACAGCAGCTGAAAGCTGTGGTACAAGCTGTTGATGCAGAACGTAGTGAACTTGTATTGTAGCAGGCCTTGTCCTGCACTTCAGCAACGAGAGCATGTGTCCAATGTAGCGAAAGCGCCATGGGCGTGTGCTGCTGTACATGGTCGTGTTTGCAGATATCTTCCTATGCCTGGAGAACGACTGGAGTGACAAGTGTGTCAACCCCTGCGGAGAAGCCCCAGAGATTGACCATGGTACCTTCCCCCACAAGTGCAGTGGTGCAAGCATGACTAAGGACTTCTCCTGCACTGGTTTATGTGACAAGGGGTGGAAGGTCTCCGGCCATGCACCCACTGCCAAATGTACAGCTGCTGGTTGGGTGGTGAAGGGCGCTTGTGAGGTGAGGCAGGGTTGTGCGTGAAATCAAATCAAAATTACACCAGCAACATTGGGCTGGCTGTCAGGTTTTGCTAATCTCTGGCAGCTGTTTACTTCCCTTTTTTACTGCAACAGCCAGGGTGCCAAACAGATGGTTCTCATATACAATCAAGGTTGACTTTGGTCCAAGAGAGTTTATCATGCTTAGTACATTCAACACAGAACCCTCATGTTCCAGGGCTGGGTACCTCTGCACGATTGTGTTTGTGTGTGTGTGTGTGCGGGGGGGGGGGGGGGGGTAATAGTCACATACCACATGCCACATGCACACAGCACTGCATCGCATGAAAGGGACTGTGGTCACCAAGACCCTGTGCCCTGTGAAGAACTGCAACAAAGCCTTCCTGTGAATTTACCTGATTCCTGCCATTGCTTGAGCCCCACCTCAAGTCACCAATTCCAGGCGCATCATAAGCGTGAATCCAATCATGCTGTTACCATCCCTGGCACACTTGCAGACTGAAGAAGAGGACTATGAAGAAGAGGAGGTTAGCGACAGCCCCCAACCTGAGCCTCACAAGCCAGAGAAGCCCAAAAAGCAGCAGCAGCAGCAGCAGCAGCAGCAGCCTGCAGACTTCTTTGACGGTGTACTGCCCAGCACCCCACCCAGCAAGGAGCACCAGGAGCAGCCAGGGGACCGTGCAGCACATGATCACAAGCAGCATCAATCGCGCAAGCAGCGCCACAAGCAGCACAAGCAGCACAAGCACGACAAGCGGGGCAAGCACCCAGGCAAGCATGACGTTGATGAAAATCTGGAGTTGTTGCTGTCTGTTGACCCTCGCCTGAAGCAGTGGCTACTCGCAAAGAAGGTCCAGCAGGAAGTCCAGCACAAGTCTCAGCAGCACCAGCAGGAGCAGGAGCAGGAGCAGGAGCAGAAACCCAAGCAGAAGCAGCAGCAGCAGGAGGAAGAGGAGGAGGTGGAGGAGGAGGAAGCAACTGCACAGGATCCTGACACTGAAAGCACGGAGGAAAAGCCTGACAAAGAGCGGCAGCAGAAGCACAGCAAGGAGGAAAAGCAGCCCAAGGCGGACAAAAGCAAGGGGTCAGACCAGAAGACCTACCACAAGCAGCAACAGCCGCAGCAAGACACGCAGAAGCACAAGTCCAGCACAGACAGCTCCCAGCACAAGAAGCAGGTGGCAGAGCAGCCAGAGAAGCCCTCAGAGAGTGAAGAGGAAGTTGAGTATGAATACATTGAAGTTGAGGTGGAGGAAGAGGTGGAAGTTGATGACTCAGAAGCAGTTGAGGATGACAGTCAAACAGAGGAAGTTGATACGTCAACCAACGATGACGCAGCCGGCAAGGGAGCCCCTCCAAGCAGCAGCGGCGGCTCTAAGAGTCATCACAAGCACAAGCAGCAGCCCAGCAGCAGCAGCGGAAAGAAGACAGACACCAAAGCCAAGAAGAAATCCACCACTGAGGAGGTTGTGCGGGGTGCAGCCGCCAGCAAAGCGCAGCAGGAGCAGGAGGCGCAGCAGACTGCAGCTGACAACACAGCAGCCGACAGCAAGCATACACCAGACAAGTCCGTCACAGACAGCAAGCAGCCACAGCCTACCAAGCAGCCAAAGGATCAGGATCAGCAGCAACAGAAGCAGCAGCCAGCTGTTCAAAAGCATGCCCCCCAGCCAGCAGCAAAGCAGCCGCAGGAGCAAACCTCAACAGGCACACAGCAGCCCGCGGCACCAGGCAAACCGGATCCACAGCCTGTGAAGAAGTCAGGTGCTGACAACACACACAAGGAGGAAGGCACCGACAAACCAGCCAGCGACAAGAAAGCCCCCGCCAACCAGCCACACCAGCAGCAGCTGCCAAATTCTAGCAAGAAGACCGGTCACAGCAGGAAGCACCTGGATAAGGAAACTAAGCCAGCTAAACCCCAGCAGCCTTCAGCAGCTGCTGATGCTCCTGCAGTCCCTGCAGCAGATGCAGCTAAGAAACCAGACACGAAGGAAGCTCCTAAGCCATCTCCTGCTGCCACTCCACAGCCCCAGCCGCCACAGCAGCAGCAGCAGCAGCAGGTGAGGGAGGCTGCAGATGACACTGTAACAGAGGAAGAAGAGTGGGTGGAGGAGGATGTCGAAGTTTATGAAGAGGAGGAAGAAGACGATGAAGAAGACGAAGAAGAAAATGAAGAGGAGGAGGAAAAGGTTGTGAAGCTTGCTGCAAGCAAACCCAAGCAGGCACAGCAACCAGCTGCATCTCCAACACCACGCCCAGACCAGGCACAACCACAGCAGCAGCAGCAGCAGCAGCAGCAGCAGCAGCAGCAGCAGCAGCCTGCCCCGGCTGCAGCTGCCAGTCCCAGTCCCAGTGTTGGAGGGTCTACTGACGCAGCCAAGCCGGCGCCAATCCCACCCAACACTCCAACAGTAGCAGCTGTGACTCGCCCTACACCTCCCCGGGTCCCCGGCACCCAACAGGTACAGCAGCAGCAGCAGCAGCTGCAGAAGCTCCAGGAGCTTCAAAAGCAGCTCCAGGCACAGGTAGGCGACCTAGCTGAGCGCGACAGTGCCGACAAGGGTGACGAATCTGACCACCTGCTCGAAATGGTCAAAGCAAAACATGACCTGGAGCAACAGCAACGCAGCAGTATTGAGCAGCAGGGAAACCTCATGGAGGGATTGCTGCTGGTGCCTCCTGGGCAGCTGCCAGCACCCGGCATGGGAATGGGGATGCCTGGTGGCGGTATGTTGGGCGCGCTGGCAACTCGGTCACACAGTGAGCAACAGCAGCCGGAGCAGCAGCCGTTGGGGATCGTACCTGCTTTGAAGGAGGTACTGATAGTCAAAGACGCCAAGCCAGGGAGGGCCAGGAAGGTGAGCATAAAGGTCCAAGCAGCTGCCGACACACAGCAGACAGGGGTGAGCAGCAGCAGGACCCTACTCAGCACTTGGCACATCCTGATGTCGAGCCTCAGCCCCACCCACAGCAGCAGGACCGCAAGCAGCATCAGCAGCAGGAGGAGGCTGACGTGCCGGGCCTTCAACAGCTGCAGCATTTGCAGCCAGAGCAGCAGGCGGCTCCTCATGCCTTGCGGTTGAAGCAGAGGGTTCAGGCGGACGAAGAGCAGCAGGAGCCCACACGGGACAGGCAGCAGCAGCAGGGGCAGCAGCCAAGGCACCAGCAGCAGCAGCAGCAGCAGCAGGAGGAGGAGGATGACGAAAGCTTTGAAGTAGATGCACGAAAGCAGGACCCACAGGCTGCAGCAGAGAGGATGGATCTTGCCAAAGCAGCAGCCCCTGCCAAGTCCCCTGCAGCAGCAGCACCCCCCAAGAAAGCCGAGGCGCCCAGTGACAGGGACGACGCAGAGCACTCTCGTTCCGACAGAGCAGATTCAGCCTTGCCCAGCAACCCCCAGGAGGGAATGCTGCAGATGCTGCTCAAGTTTGGCATAGGCCAGGGCAGGGAGAATTTGAACGAGCAGCAGCTGCAGATGATGGCTGCCATGCAGCCTTTGCTGATGCCAGCAGCTGCTGAAGGGCCCAAGCTCGACGGGGTCGCAACAGCACTAGCACTGGAAGCAGCAGACAGCGCAGATGCTGCGGAAGAGCCGGACGATGACGATGAACAAGACGAAGACGAAGACGATGAAGAGGATGAAGAAGTAGCCAAGACTACATCTTCGCGGTCAAGCATAAACAAAAATGCGCCCAGAGGCCGTCGCATTCTTTCCAAGGTTGTCAGTGCGGTTTCTGCTGCGTCCACCACCACCAACGCCCCCGCAGCACAGCCATCCTCGCCAGCTGCGCATCCTGCAAGCAAGTCGAGGTCGCGTTCGCTGCTCGGTGCCGATTTTGGAGACTTCGGCTCCCTGTTCGCGGCACCAAGCCCGCCGGCAGCTGCGTCTGTCGATGCTGGCACACTCGATATCCCCGACCTCAACGCCATCTCTAGCCTGTTGGACAAGCTAGAGGGAAAAGCTGCTGCCGTGCCTGCACCTATGGCCCCCAGGCTGTCGGCGCGGCCTCAAGCCGAACCCTCACAGATAACACCCAGCCGCCTGTGGGTGCTTACCGCCAGGAGATGTACAATACCCAGGGCCCGACTGCGGGCCAAACCCTGTCAGGCTCCCAGGCGTATACCATGACATCCGACGAACAACGCATCCGCCGCCACAAGCACACACAGGAGCCTCAAGAGGACCCAAACCAGTACACCCTCGAGCCCCCTGCATATGCTCCACCTCCTGAGGAGTACCAAGCGCCCTCATACCAGCCCAAGAAGGCATACGCGCCAAAGCCAGACCCCACCTACGGTGCAGATCCTACCTACGCACCCCCACCAGCCCACCAGCCAGGTGCGGCCTACAGGGGTTCACCATCAGACCAGTACGGTGCACCGCCGCCAATGCAGTACGGCGAGCCAGCACCTGCGGCCTACCCACCGCCACAGCAGCAGTACGACTACCAACTCCAGCAGCCCCGCCAGAAGGTGACCCCCACCCCAGCCCCAGAGTATGAGCAGGGGTTGGGTCCTGATGGCTACTCCTCCGACAGCCTTAAACCCAAGCGGTTGCAGCGCTCCTGGGCGCCGCGCAGCCCTCATGCAGAGGGTTCAGGGCCCAGCAGCGGGGGAGCAGAGCCTGGCCTAGGCGCAGGCGGATTGGGTGGGGGATATGCTGATGAGATGAGCGGCTTCCTTGACAAAGCAGCAGGCAGCGGCGGTTTTGAGCCGCCTCAACGGCATCAGGAGCCGCCGCACCAGCAGCACCAGCAGCATCAGCAGCACCAGCAGGGGCAGAGCAGGATGTCTCAGGGCTTTGAGGAAATGCCGCAGGGTTTAGACACACCTGAGCAGCCGCCGCAAAGGTTCAGGCCTGGTGACATGAGTGGGGGTGAGATGGCATCGGGGCCGCCGCCCTTTGGGCCTCCCAGGAATGCACAGCCGGGCAGCAGTGGGCCTGCACTGGTGCTGGTGACCAATACTGCCCGCGAGAAAGGTGCGCAGGTCTCTCTGAGTTCAAACTAGACGGCGTTCCCTTTCTGTTGTGATAGCGGTTGATGGCTGGCAGGAGTTTTTCAGGTCCCCAGCACAATGTATTTGTTGATGCAGCTGCAATACGCTGCAGCCCAGCTGCCAATCCACATGCCAGCCTTGCTACCAGAATTGGGAATTCGGGTTTGGGTTTTCCCCCCCCAGAATTTTGCCACAGGTTGACCTTTTTACCTTTGATGATCAGACACATCGCCTGCGATGGCCCACCGGGTGCACCTGCAGTGGGGGTCCCCCCAGCAGTTGTGCTGATGAGAAACCCCAGCCTGGCTGATGAAATCCTTTGCCGCTCACTGCTCACTGCTGACTGCTCATTCCTGTGCTCTACCGCCTTGCTGCAGCCGGCTCCGTCACTGTCTGCCAGTGGGAGAACGAGCAGCTCGGCGCCTGCATGATCAGCATGATCCCCATGTTCAAGGTCAACGGTAAGAACTCCTACCCACAACCCACCGGCCTCGCAGTGCAGCGGGACGGCAACCGCGTCAAGGTCTGGATCGTGGACGGCACTCGCAACCCCGCTATGATCTGCGATCTGGCGGGACTCGAGGTCACCAACTGCGTGGAGCACAAGTTCAAGGGCTACTCCGACGGGCTGTTTGACGCAAGGCAGATTGCCGTGGCGGGCAACGTTGCGTTTGTCCTGGCTTGGGACAAGGCGTGCGTGGTTCAGTGCCTGGACGCCAAAGGTTTATCCCAATGCAGCTGCATCCTGGGGCACGAATTCCACGGGATTTACCCTGTGGGACTGACTGTTTCAGGAAATAAGCTGTATGTGTCGCACAACACGGGGACTACGGCGGGCGTTATGACTTGCGACTTTGGTCCTACGGGCGTCAACGAGTGCCTTCGCAGCCCCGACCTGCCCCTCAATGTGGATGGAGGCATGCTGGTGCACGAGGGCCGACTGTACATGTCCTTCACAGACTACGCCTCCCCGGACGTCTCAGAGCGTGGAGGCATCATCGTGTGCGACAATGCCGACCATATTCGCGCCAATACTTGCCGGTACTCTACCGGTAAAGTCCCTGCTCGCGGTGGCATCCTCGGCCTCGCAGTGCACGACGGGGTTATGTTCATCCCGCAGCACGTGAGGTCGCAGGAGATCTCGATCTGCATGCAGGTAACGGATACAGACGTCACCGCATGTACTTCCGTGCACACTATGGACACCGACAACCGCGTGGCGTTCCGATCGCCGTGCTCAGTCGCGGTGCTGCCCGTGCCCCCAGGTCAAATGCCAACACCGCCTGCAGCACCTGAGGAGGAGGGCTCAAAGATTGACTTGCTCAAGAACTATCACTGAGCAGTCAGGGTGTGTCGACACAGGGAGTGCATGCAGCCAATGCATCGATCATCTCACCAGTCAAGGGTCTCCGAACGTGTGTGTGTGTGGACGTTGTGGTCGCGCGTTGTGGCAGTTGTGGGCTGGCTGCTAGCCAGCAGCCACGGCAGTAGTAACATGAATTGCACAAGGCAGCTTTATGAGCACGTCTGTCTTGACTTGAAACTGGTTGATCCGCATCTGTACTGGATAGGGGCGCAACTTGCACTGGCAGGCAGTGTGAGGGAGGCTCAGTCTATCTCGGAGTGTGGGTAGTTGCAGTGTGTGCGTGTGGGGGGCGGGGGAGTCATAGGATGGCAACAACACTAGAGCTGTTGTCGTGCCTAGGGTGATCGGCATGCGCCGGTGCCTTCTGCCAGTCAGCCCCTACTGCCAGCAATGACTGCAGTGGGAGTGACTGGTTGTTCCGCTGCCAACATCATTGCGAACTTGGGACTGTTGTGTGGGTGTGCTGTACAGAACCTGGTACTGTTCGCTGCAAGCTGCGTGCTTGCAGAGGTCATGGTAGTTACTGCTGATCATATGTGCCTGCAGGCATATAGATGCATTGTCACATCTGAGGCCCAGGTGTTCAGCTTCAACTCCTGCCTATGTAGGTTGACACCAGCATGTTATGCTGTGCAGCAACGGCTGTAGTGCTGCAGTGTTTTGGATAGCGGGCGACGTTATTTCGGCAATCAGGTTGATCTGGCCATGGCTGTGTTGTTGAGCTATATGGCCTGCAATGCATGCCACATGATGTGATGCATGCAACTTGGAGCTTGGTGTCATGTGTTTGAGCCTTGCAGGGAAAAGCCCCCAGCCTCTGGGCACTGAGCCATTGCCCGACCCCATGGGAACAACGCAACGTCTGTAAGGGCACGAGCGCTGTGTGATGTATATGTATGGGGCCATCAAAGTGATATCATCAATGTACACACCGTCCAACTTGAGCCTGGGCAACTAGCAGAGATGCGGCAGTAGATGCTGTACATGTAGCTGTCACTCCAATTAGAGAACCCTCGCAGAACATGCCGCGAACTGGTGCAAACTCCTGAACAGGTCCAGGTCGTGCACACGGTGTGAAGTCATGCTCTCTTCTCCTTTAAGCAACACGAGTCGACCCTACTGCTATGGTTCTGTTGCGGACAGTTGAGCTCAAAGTGAAACCGGGCGCAGAACCCACAAGGGGACCCCCAGTCACCAGCCCTGCAAGAAACATCTGTTTGTCTTGTGTGAATATGCACGCACTCGAGATTCACCTGCAGTCCCACCTGGTGTTCTTTGTCAACGCGCTGCACGCACGCTGTGCATCAAGCACCGACCCAGCCCCCATCAACATGCAATATTACGCAATGCATCACGTTTGTTGACGTTGGCTGGAGACGGCGACACCGCAACACCGTCAGCATGCAACAGCAGCAACGATTCACTGGGTGCCTGCTGGCAATTACGTTGCTTCTCAGCTGCTGTCCAACAAGAAGCAGTGGATGTGCAGCACACTGGCAGCTCCGGCACTTGCAGCAACATGCACACCCCTCCTCAGGTCATGTTGCGACTGGGGACACCCACGGCCGTGCTCTGACAGCAGAAGAGCCGCAGTCTGGGTTCATGGAAAAGGTAAGGACTCGCTCACTGGGTCGCAGTAATTGGGTAGCAACTGCATATGTGTGGTTGCTGGGTGCAAGTGCATATGTGTGGGTGCTGGGTGACCCCCCCCCCCCCCCCCCCCCATGGCCCCCCTCAACACACACTTCGCAGCCTGTCAGTGTTGTGTCATGTCAACCCTGAACGTGATGGTTCACACTTCTCCTCTTCTTCTCATCTGCAAAAGCCGCACAAGACTTTGCTCAGCAGCACGAACCAGCTGTAGGCACACAATGTTCCCCAGATGCCACAGCGCAGTGCTGCAACCCTGTACAGACTGCCACAAAACAAGTCTGGAGCTGTGGCGTTGACTGCTTCCTGCCCCTGCAAATACATGCTGATGCAACCTTTGCTGCTGCCGCATCTGCTTGTCTCCCCAGCATGGAGGAATAAAGGAGCCATACCTCAGCAGATCAGTTGTTGCTCCAGCACCCTACACCATCACTTCTGTCAGCTTGAGCCTGAGCATTACTCATCAAAAAGTAACAGTTACAAATCACATGGAGTTGCTGCCCTTCAACAGCACCAGCTGCAGGCCTGCACCAGCAGCAGCGGGCAGCGGTGGGCACAACAGTAAGGTCTCAAAGCTTGTTGGCAGCGGCAGCAGCAGCAGCTTGGTGTGTCAGCAGGACCTAATTCTGGATGCACGAGATCTCAAGATTTTGGGCATATGGCTGGATGGTAAGCAAATGCAGTATAAAGATATCTAATAATGTTATCAAGATGTCAGCAGATATACACTCTCTCGTTCAGTGCAGCTGCTGCAGCCAGTTGTGGTGTTGACTTGTTCCTTTGGCATGGCAGCAACAGTCTTTGTCACAGCAGAGGTCGTCTGTTTGTTGCATGTTGCATGTTGCTGCGCTGACATGTGCGCCTGTGTGTACACATGGTTAACGTAATCCTGCATGTGCAGGCAAGCCCTTAGGGCAGGAAAGATACAGCACAGACAAGCCCAACACCCTGACAGTGCGGGGGGTGCCAGCACAGCCCTTCAGCTTGAAGATTGTCAGCTCCATGCAGCCCCCCGTCAACCCAGAGCGGCAGATAGGCTTGTTCATCAGGGACGGCTACTATGTGACATCGGTGAGCGGGAGGCTGCGTCTCTTGCAGCTGTTGCTGTAAGTGCACCAAGGCCAGCAGCTGCCACTGCTGTGGTCTACTGCTGCTGCTGCTGCTGCTGCTGCTGCTGCTGCTGCTGCTGCTGCTGCTGCTGCTGCTGCTGCTGCTGCTGCTGCTGCTGTGGTTGAGCCGACAGGCGGCCCATCAGCACATGCGCGTAAAACATGACAGGGCATGCCAGCAAGCTGGCTAGCAGTCCAGCTGAACAGATGTATGGCTGGTGCTTTGTAGTGCTGTGGAACAGCCTGGCAGCAGGCGCAATGCTAAGCAATGAGGTACACTGGGCTGGGCACGCTTTCATCACGTCCAGTGTTCTACAGCATGCACGCATGCACGCACGCACACACCCATGCCAATAAATCCAATGGACGATTTGGTCCTTTGAGTGTGTTGTGGGGCTGTTGTGGCGCCCGTGACCTTGTCAGCAGAGCGCCGACTGTCTGTGGCTTATAGCACTTTTCCGCCTGCATAACGAGCCGTACAGGATGAAGTGTCCGTCAAAGGCGTGTTAGGCGTCCCGCATTGGCGAGGCTTAGCCTCTGGCCCCCGGCAGTCTAGGGAACTGGACTGAGTTGTGTGTGGCCAGCCGGTGGGGGGTTCCGTGCCCCTTCAATACTGCCTAAAGAAGTGTCTGTCGTATCCATTCTGTACGGTAATCGTCCTCCCTGCTACAGTTTGAGCCGTACGGCATGAATCGCATCACTCCCTACATCGACCGGCCCGACATTCAGCCCGTGTGGACTGTGCGGATGGAGGCGGATGCAGAGCAGCTGCCGGTACTGCTCAGCAACGGCAACCTGGTAGAGAAGGGGAAGCTTGGCAACGGGCGGCACTTTGTGGTGTGGAAGGTAGGGGACGATCGATGGGCATTGTGCAGAGCTGGTGCATCTAGTACAGCAAAACTACCTGTTGGCCTTGCACACCTAGCGTCTGGTAGTACGGATTGATGGCCTTGGACAGCTAGCAAGCCGCAGTCATAGCGAAGATGCAGTTCGTTAGATACAACCTGTTACATGTCCACAAATGTGTTAACTTTATCAACCGTACACGCGTGGCCTCAGGGTGACTGGGTTGGGAACAGGCAGTGAGGTGAGGGTTGGCGATGTAGGGACTTGAGTGCTTCGTCACACCAACCGCGTAACTACAAAGACAGGGGATCCAAGTAATGGACGTGGTGGTGCAGTCATGCAGGCGCCTGCATCAGCATATTTAGCCCAGTTGTGTCGGTATATTGGCCAAGTCCCCCCACCAATCAGTCACAACAGCCATGCCTTTCTGGAACATGTCACAGAGTGCTGCACGTGGGGTGCTGTGCTCGGTGATCAATGCCACGTAGAGGCGGCATGAATGGTATGCACGGGCAAACCCATGCTGTGCTGACCTGCCACTTCTTGCCCTGCAGGATCCTCGTCCCCATCCCAGCTATCAGGTCTCCTTTTCGGCGGGAAAGCTGTCCTCTCTATCTGACAGCTACACCAGCTGCATCGCTGGCCGCACAGTGGCTCTCCATGTGTACACTCCTGAGCAGTACATCAAAGGGGCCAGCTTTGCCCTGTACATTGTCAAAGCAGCCCTTGCTTGGTTTGAAGGCGCGTGGGGCTTGCCTTACAGAGAGGTGAGCAGCAGCAGTCACTCAGCACACGTTGTGCAGAGCAAGCAAGCAAGCCATGAGCAGACAGATTTGCACGGCTGTTTTTCAACTGTCCAATCCACCACTTCGACAGCAACAACTCACTCAACTGACTGGGTGCACCTAACTGAAAGGAGGATCGTGTTCACCAGTAGCGCATATCGTGCTGAGCGGCCCCTGATTATCCTGCATGCAGGACTCTTATACGATGGTGGGCATACCTGGTGTCAAGGGAGAGGCTGGTGAGGTGTCACAGATGGCAGTTTTCAACGTGAACTTCCTGTCACTCACACCTGAAACTCGCACTGACAGTGATGCAGAGGCGTCCATCCGGCTGGTGGGCCATGAGCTGTTCCACATGTGGCTGGGTGAGTATGGCACAACACAGCACAGCACAGCATGGCTTGGCGTGACACAGTACAGCGGGGTACATCAACCCTTTTCAGAGGTGTCTAGCTTGAACACACTTCAGTGCGCCACCGGGACAGATAGTGATGTGTGCATACGAGGACTAGTAGTAGTTATCTCGGGTTTTGCGCAGCCCGAGGGAGGATACGGCATATATCAAGGGGGTATATGGGGGACCACCTGAGGGCCCAAGGCCCGAGGTATGGGGTTATGTCACAAGAACCAGCTGAGCACAGCGTGATGCAGCACAGTGAAAGACGCTGCCAGGGCAAGGATGAGGGAGGTACCTCAGAAGCGCCCTGCAGAACCCTGCAGACCCTCCAAGATGTCTGTTGAAAGCTCGCTGCTACATGTCTCTGCCCTTTTGACTGTGTTGCAGCAGGACAGGACAACCGCAGAAATGTTGGGTTGCATTAGCCGCAAGCAGCAGGCAGTGTCTGGTCCAGCATGGTGCTAGCCATCAGTCCAAATAGTCATGGATCTGTGTTGCTGCTGCTGTTCTGTGCCATCTGTACCTCAATATGGCTGCTGCTGTGTGTTGCACGTGGCTGTGGTGTGTCATCTCTGCAGGCAATTACGTAACCGTCAGCAGCTGGTACGATCTGGTGGTGAAGGAAGGCATCACAACATATATGGAACAAGCCTTTGCAGCAGACCTAGACACAGCTGAAGCAGCAGCCATGGGTTTAATAAAACCAAACCCTTCAAAGCCCCAGCCTGTCAGCCACCAGTGGATGCGAAAGCAGCAGCAGCGGCGAAAGCATCACAGGCGGTGAAGGCATCGCCGTCTGGGTTTTGCCGCTGCAGCAGCTGCTGCCTGTGCTGAGGGGGGTAGCGGCGTGCAGGGGTGGCAAGGGCAGCTGCGGCGAAGGGGCTGCTGATGTTGAAGCAGCGCCGTATGCCTGGAGGCGAATCCATGATGTGAGCTACCTCAGGAAGCATCAGGTGAGCTGACACAGCGTGTGTTTGGTTGTGTTGGTTGAGGGCGCATGCTTGGTGGAGTGGTACCTACAACAGGCTGACTGGCTTGGTTGCCGCAAGACATGCAGCAGTAGCAGTAGCCCAGGCGGCTGTCTATGCACTAGTGCAAAGGCAGCCGCCCTGCGTTCATGCATAACAGCAATAGTGCTTGCCACACCTGAGGTCAGGTGCCTCCTGCCTCTGTATCATCACAATCCCATTGACACAAAACAGCACTGTTCCTCCCCTATCAGTTCAGATCCCACAATCAGTATGAACGATGCTGTCACTAGGACAGCTGCAATTTATATGAAAACCCCTCACGCCATGCACCGTGGCATCGGCAAGAAGGCAACCTGCTTGCAACTCCAGCTAGCCCGTATTCTTGCTGCTGCTGTGTGTTGTCGCTCCCGGCAGCTGCCAGACTGACTTGGTGCCAAACACCTGACGTCATGCACGGTGGCATTGACAATGAGACACCTGCTTGCGACTCTAGCTAGCCCTTGTTCTTACTGCGGCTGCTCACCCCAAGCCCTCAACCCCACACTTTACTGCTGCTGTGTGTTGTTGCCTGCAGCTGCCAGAAGATGATGGTGAGTATGCACACCCCCTGAGGCTCACAAACGTCACAAAGATCACCAACCCATACACCAACACAATATATCGCAAGGTACGCATCCATCCACTGACAAGGCATGGCGAGGGGTCCTCTAGTTCTGCAGTGTCCTGGGAGAGGATCAAGGATGATGCTGGCTTGGCCCACAAAAAGCATGTAGTGATGCTGGTCATGCGTGTTTGAGGCCTCTGTGGGAAATTTTCTAAATGCATGTCTGTATAGATGCAGACCAATAGGCCAGGTTTTTTTCGAAAGCTCAGCAGGCATGGGTCAGCAGCCATGTGTGCTCTTGCCTGCTCAGCACAGGGAGCCAAGGTTGTGGAGTAAGCCTTGTGGGTACACTGTCTGTGCCTTGTGTGCATTCTGTATCTGTGTGTAGGGGGCAGAGGTTGTCCGCATGTACCGCCTGATGCTCGGCCCGGCTGCATTCAGCAGAGGGTTGGACAGCTGGATCAACGGCTATTATGGCAAGGTAGGGTTCAGGGTAGGACAGGGTATGGTAGGGTCAGACCCTAAAACCTAGGTACATGTTCAGTTCGTTGCACCACTGGGTGCTGACTGTGGGGTGCTGTTGAAGGCATTGAAGCACCCTTCTGCTGCTGAGACGAAACATGGCAGGGCAGGTGCTTCTACACCGTGGACTAAAAGCACAGCATGCTGCTGCTGATCAATCAAACCGTGGAACCGTCAGGGGGCAGGCTGCCTGTGGCACTGTATGCATTGCCACACTTGATGCCAATTTACCTGCTGTCCTATCAAACTTATGATGCTCACAAGCACCTGCATCGGGGACCATATGGTGCTGTGTAGAATTGGTTGCCACCAAATGCCACCTTATCCAGCAGTCTACCCCTAAACCTTCTTGGCAGGAGACATAAGTTTCACACCGGTATGTGTGTTGTGTGTTGTGTGCACTCACAGGCTGCAAGTGTTGATGACTTCCACAAGGTTATGTCATCGGTCCGCCCTGGTGCCCTACCGCCCAACTGGCTCAACTGGTACGATCAGCCAGCTACCCCCTGGGTCTCAATAGACCCTCAGTATGATGCCAGCAGCAAGACCTTGAAGCTGCAAATGGAGCAGGGCAATGCAGCACTTGAGGGTGGCGACAGCTACCCTGGGGTGACATATGCGCCAGTGCCTATTCTCATCAAGGTGTGTGGCTGGGGCTGGGTATTTGTAGCAAAGACTCGAAGTGTCGGGGTTGCGGCTTTTGCACTGCCAAAGTGGCGCGGGCAAGTATCACTGAGCTTCTCCCCCCCCCCCCCCCCCCTAGCATGATGACATTGCTGTTGCTTTCACTGTTATGTCACTGCTATTATTGAGGCTCCACATGTCGTTCGGAACATGACAAACACACTCAACGCAACCCCGTCAACCCTGCAGCACAAGTCAGAATGCTGTACCGCTCTATCCCACAGATTCTCACCAATATCCACAAGCTGGCTTGCAGACTGCTTACCCCTGCCTCCTACCTGTTGTGTACTCACAATCCTCTTGCACCTTGTGTGTGTTATTGCTGCTGCACTGTCCCTCGGTGCTACCCCCAGCTTGGCCTACTGTCACAGACGGGTGCTGCCATGCCTTTGAAGATCCTAGGCAGTCCAGCATTCAGCCAGGTTCTCACAGCGGAAGGAGCACAGACAGCACAGGTGCTGCTGACAACCAAAACCGGCAGCGTCACCCTTACCAATGTATCAGAGCGGCCTGTGCTCACTATCCTCCGCTCCTACAGTGCCCCTGTGCGGGGGAGTGTGGAGGATCAGTCGGTTGATGATCTGGCTGTTATCGCCTCACACGACAAGGATGCATTTGCTAGGTGAGTGCATTGCAAGGCAAGGAATGCACAGCCTGTGGACCAGTACATGTGAGACGACAGTAAGTCAGCGTGCTGTGACAGTGTGTCACAATTTCATACGGGTGTGCACAAGAGGATGGGACAGCAAGTGGGCACTTCCAAAGATGGCTTGTGCTGTTTTAAGCAGCAGCGCAGCCCCCTGTGTAATTAGACCCAATGATGTTCCAGTGAGTCTGCATGAGCAGGTATTGTGCATGGAAAGAAAAGCGCAACAAAACAATGTTGAAGATCTAAAGCACTTCATTCTTGAATGTCCCGTGTATGATGATCTGCGCACCGCCTGCCCAGCCTTTGCTGACCCGGCTTCAGTCCAGTTGGGTGACCAAGATTGTGTTGCTACTGTGTTTCAACATGCCGAACAGTCGGCCCTGGCACACACTTTGTACAAAATGAAAGTGCGCAGAGCACGCTTGCTTGGCCTTACTATGGGTATTTGACTGACTTTGTTCTGTTTCTTGTGTCCACACTGGTATAGTTGCCTGCCCTCATCTCTGCACACAATAGGTTCCTAGCATGGCTGGCACTTGCTGCAATTCTGGTGGTTCTGCCTTCTTTGGTCAACCCGGTGTAGGTGGTGCAAACCACCGCAGGGGAGACAACTTATGAGGTTCACCTGGCTCGATCCTGGTGGGCAATGCCATTGTTGTTTGGCGAAAATGTCCATGTAACATACTCCCCCCAAAACACGCTGCCTTCTAAGTATGTTGAAACAGTTTGCGACGCACGCACATCTGCTGTGTCGCAGGTACAATGCCATCAATAGGCTGCTCAACCGCCTGACCCTGATTCAGCTCTACAGGGCCGCAGAAGAAGCAGGCGTGACGGCAGCAACAGCTGCGGAGCGCCTGCCTGAGCTGTTCGAGGAGTCAGGAGGAGTGTCTGGTGTCCCTGAGGCCCTCATTGAAGCATACAGGGCAGCATTGGTCAAGGAACAACCTGGAGGGACCAAGGTAGGTGGCATAGGAGGGTTTAGTCAGGCTAGCTCCTAAACCCTGGCCCTAAAGCGTAACCCTGACCCTAAACCCTAGCGGAAGCTGGGCATGGGACTGCGCAGAGGTGGCGCTGGCTCAAACCTTGGAAGGCATTGCAGGACTGCATGCATAGCTGTGCTTGCTTGCCAAGACAGCAGTGAGCAAAGCAGCTGCAGCAGCAGCGCATGTGATGAGGGCCTGGTGGAATCTCGCAGGGTAGAGCTGACCAAGATGGGGTGCATGCAGTGCAAAGCTGTTCTTAATACATAGCATGGGAGACAATGTGAGGCAGTATGCCTGTGGCCTGCTCGTCAAGCCGGCAATTGTGGATAGGTCACCGGGGGCAGCTGGAAACTCACAAAGCATGCTGTGCCAGGCAGACAGCGGCATAAGGTGGCCGAGCGATGAGCTTGGCAAACGATCTATCGGGCATGTTTGTCAAGTTGTGCTGCTGCTGGCAATTGTACTGACGGCCTCCAATGCGCCTCCTGGGGCTTTACTGTTTGCAGGGCTTCATGCTTTCAGTGCCTTCCGTGCAAGAGATGCAAGTAAACCTGGAAAGGGCTGAGCCAGAGCTGCTGTGGCAGGTAAGCACCAGTGGGCCAGCTGACCCTGTGCGCAAAGCGCCAGCTTTCAGACAGTCCCAGATTGTTGCGCAGCCCTGTCGTGCTGCGATACGTATGATGTACTGCTGCAAGTTCCATTCACAAGTCAGCTGACTGCAGTGAGCCGCCACCCACATGCATGCGTATGGGTGGCAGCTGAGCCGGCTGTTGGCTGGTAATTGCTGGGGCAGCCTTGTTGCACCTGTTCACAAGCATTTGGCCTCATCTCATGCCATCCACTCAGCTCACATGCTTGCTTGCCAGTCTCATATCAAGGTTGGGAGCAGTGCGGTCCCAGCACTTGATCTTATTCAATGAAGTTCACCCACGGGGTTTTCCTTGCTGGCAAAACATGTGCAGATCCGGCAGCACGTCTGCAAGGTGCTGGCACAGGAACTGGAGTCCGAACTGCAGCAGGTGGTGAAGCAAGCAGACACACGTGCAGCTCGCCTCCCAGCACAAGGCTTCACAGGTCCTGCCATGAACGAGCGCCAGGCTGCCAACGCTGCACTCAGTATACTTGCGTGTGACTGGAGTACACCAATGGAGCAGCAGCTGGTGCAAAGGTAGGCACGGCATTGCATTGTATGTGCGTTACCTTCAGCAGTCAGGTGGGGTGGGGGCGAAAGATGGCATCTTGTGGTGCCTAAGTTGCAACTGAAGCCTCATACACCTGACATCGTGTTCGCCTGCCTGTGCTGTCGGTGTTGCGTATCAGTCACAGACTCCGTGTGTATGGGATTTGCAGCCACTGTGTCCCACATCTTGTAGCCATGCACATGCACGTTACAGCACACAGCAGAGTCGATCGGAGAGCGTGCCACGCTAACACCGGACTTACTTTGTGTATCATGCTGCTTCTTTTTGTTGCAGGTCATCAACCTCGCGAGCTCTGTCAGACCAGCTCGCAGCGCTTCAGCTGCTCGATGAACACGGGTCAACGGAAGTCGTTGATGCAGCTCTGCAGCGCTTCCAGATAAAACATGCCAAACACCCGGATGCAATGCTGGCGTGGTTGACAGTACAAGGCGCTTCACGCAGGCCGAACAATATTGCCAACCTTCGCCGACTGCTATCCAGTAGCGCGATTGACTTGCGCGACAGCGACCAGGTCGCCGCGCTGCTGGGCACCGATGGCTTCATGGCAAGTGCTATGAGCTTCGAGGCAGCAGACGGCAGCGGGTACAAGTTCTTCGTGGACGCCATCTTGATGGTCGACAAGGTCAATCCTGCCGCTGCCTCTTCTTTGTTGTGGCAACTGTCGGATGAGCAAGACCAGGTGGCCAAAGCTCGACGCCGCCTGATAGACGCTGAATTGAACAGGCTTCGTGGCTCCCCAGTCAGTGACGGCCTGAAAGAAACGTTGGCGTATGTCGCGCCGAGTGCCTGACAGGGTTGCTGTGCGACGATTTCATTGGACTGTTTGCAGGCAGGTCGTTCTTTACGTCTGTAGGCAGGGAGGCAGTTGTGCCTGCTATGGCGGGCGCAGGTTGTGGTTGCGGCGTGACTTGTCTTCTTTGGGGTACGGATTGCTGGCTTGGTGTCAGTAGTTGTTGAGTGTCAGCGCCTGGCTGAGTGTGTACTCGTGCACACCTCATAGACCCGAGCACTGTTGGGGAATGACTGGCACTATTTGGTTAGGCAGGGGGTTCAGATGTGAGGGCAGGCTTGAAGCCTCATAAGGTGTGATTGGTCAGAGGGCAGCGTGCAGTTTGGCAAACTGTGGTTTTTCTTCAGGCTGTCAATGCTGATCGTGTGGAGTGTGTTGTGTGTTTGGAGAGAGTTGTTTGCGCGTGATGCTTGGTTGAAGGGGCCTGCCATTATTCCCATTTGTCTGCACTCGTGTGCCAACACACACAGCCATAAGTGCACAGGGATAGAGCGATCCATCCTCTGGTCCCCAGGATGCACAATTTGCAGAGCCTGTGTGTGTAGACCGTGATTCACTGGGCGGGTCTGTTGCGCTGTGATACCACGCAATCCTACCCGTGTTGCTAGATAGATGCCTTGCCTACTATGCGCAGGCAATGTTTGGTTTGCTTGGCCAAGCCCCTTTCAAATGAGTACCTGTGAGTACAGGCTACCACGCCAGCAAGCTGCTCCCGTGGGCAGGGTTATACCAAAGTACTTAGTTGTCAAGATCTGTTGCTACAGCAGGATATTGTCACATGCAGGCACTACCGCCAACCGTCGGCGTTTTCTTGGTTCTCTTGGTTAGATCTGAGTTGCTTCTGCTCTCTGCCCTATGCAGGAGGTTGCAAATTTGACTTTGTGGTAACAAAAAGTAGTAAGAGGCCATATAGTTGCCTCCAGCCAGGGTGGTCTATGTGTTCTGAAGTCCTGAACGTGTGGACTTGAAATGAATTGCACAGCTGCTCTTGGCCAATGTGCAGGACATGCACTGTGATGTTGTGTTTGAGTGATTTGCAGAGTTCTTGCCGTGGGCCAGTGCCTGTAGCCAAGTAGCTGTGTGCAGCTAGCTGTAGCTTTTAACCTACAGGCAGGCATTGGCAGTGTTATGCGCAGGTGCCACAGGTGTGTGAGTCTCATGAGTCACATTCTTGTGCTAGGTGGTGGGGTCCCATGCACATGTGCTCAGCAGGTTGGCATGGCAGCATGTCTGCTGCAGGAAACGGCATGCTGAGATGTAACAGCACGCAGAAGTCACTTGTAGGGTATATGGGGCCATCATGTACTACAGTAGTACTGAGCAACTTAACCACCACCCACCTACATTGCAACTTGTAAGGGTCAGTCGAGACAGTGCCGTCAGTACAAACTCCTATGCACATGAACAACCTCACCACTTACATGCACAATGCCTCACTAGTCAGCAAGTACGGTTTATGTTTGTTGCTACTTGTGGCTATCTACAGTCCAGGCACACGTATCACTCTACAGTGCACGCTCTCTTGTAGTGCGAGGATAGTTACCGAATTATTTTGGACGACGCACACCACTCTTGGGCGGCACATCCTTTCCAAGTGCATGACTCTGTCAGCACATTGACCTGAACCTGGCCCTTCACAGTGTGTTGCACACACATGCGGGCTCAAACCTGACACACCTGCTGCAATTGCCACGGCTCGCTGCCTCAACTGCTACCACAGGACTGCTTCAACTGCTCCAACTGCTGCAACTCTCACATACTGACTGTGGGGCTCAGGCTGATCCAACTCTGCTAGGAATGACACAGCATTGCATGCCCTTCTACACCAAGCTGTGTCAGGCCTAGGCCTTTCCCCCCCCAACCAAACAAGCCTGAGACCCACCAAAAGAGAAACCACACCAACCGCAAAGCCGCACCAGCCAAGCCATACAGGCAACTGCAAAGCCGGCCAAATGACTACACACAAACACGCCAATCTGCAACAACACAACGACCGCAGGCAGGGACAGAGGGACAAGGCTGCAAACTGTGGCGGTAACACACGCAAAGCAAGAGAAAGACAACAACCACCCGATCAAGGTGCACTGCACAGGCTGGCAGGGATAGGCACCCAGGGCCAGGTGACAGTAGGGTACAGCTAGAACCCTGCTGACACCATACCTACACTGTGCAGTGACCCTGCACTACATTATGTAGTGCGAGGATTGTTACCGCCACAGCAGCAAAAAAAACACCCGCCATGTCCACAAGCCTACGACTGCGCCACAGCAGCCCGCACAGAAGCACGATCCAGATACCTAGCCAAGTTGCCGATGTTGCGGGTGAAATGCACAGCCTGCTCTGAGGTGGCAGGTCGTCGAGACGCAGCTGCAGGTCCGTCTCATCAGACGGCAGAAGCAGTGACAGGGCTGCAAAGAGGCTGTCAACGCTGACACCATACCTACACTGTGCAGTGACCCTGCACTACACTCTGCTCATCAGTACACATGCACGTGCACGCTACCCTGCAGCGTCCATTGATGGGGATTGGTTGCAGACCAATCACAACACCACGGCGCAACTGCCATGACGCAATCATCCACTCTATGGTGGACTAGCAGCAACGGCTTGCTGAGCTTGTGTTTGCCAGATCCACTCGGAACACGACGGACCCATGTGACGCATGGTACAGAACTGAAGCTGCATCCTGCCTGCCAAACAACCCGGACAAGAGAGAAAGCAACACAAGGTTGATCACGCCAAAAAACTTTGTTTCGTGGATCGGATCCAGCCACACACAAAAAGCATGGATTGAGCTGTCTATGGCAGCGTGGCAGCCTCCAGCCATACAACAGGCAAGAGATATATGTACAACTGAGTGTCAGCTTGCAAGCAAGGCCCTGAACCCACACAAGCAAGCATCCTTGTAGACGATTCATACCGTGCGCACCCGTGCACGACTCAGTGTACGTATCAGTACAGAGCCATACCGCCTGCCATAACAGACCAAGCCAGCACACCCATGCCTGCGCACATCCTTACGCAAATGCAAGGCGCCATCCACCCGCACCATCCTCATGCAAAGCATGTGTTGCCAGCCCGCCATGCATGGGTTCCAAACCCCGCACACAAGCCGCAAGACTGGGGCGCTTGACACAAAAGGATGCGATGTAGCGTTGGCATGCGCACAATGTGATGTCCGGCGGCATTGGCATGTATAAGCTTCAGCGACATTGGCATCTGAGAGGCTGTGCAGTGTGCAGACAGCACTCTTGCCAATCGGATGATGCACCAGGTATGTCACTCACAAAATGACTAATCAACCACACAGGTGATGACTAAGATAGGATCTCCTCCAGTGGTCATAATGGTATGCACAGTGATCATAATGGTATGCACACCTGACATTGATTCCTCTGCCAGCATGTGTTCCTTGCGGCCATATCACACATGCACATTCATACCAGGACGCCCACCCGTTTGAAACCTGTCAAAAAAAAAACAGTTGCCCACAAAAAGATAGAGAGCGAGTCCTTAGCAGCGTACAGCGTGCAGCCCGCAGCTTGCTGGGTGCTCATGGTTTAGTTCCATCCTGCCAACACCGCTGTTTGCCATACATACTGCAGTAACTTGCTCAGTAGGCATTGACTGCCAGCACACAAACAATCCAACACACTCAATGCTAGAGGGCATGGCAAGCTTTCCACCATCAGCACTGATTCAGCCTCCACACTCAAACACCAGCTTCACCCAGTTGTCGCCAGTTTTAGACAGCCGGCTGCACCGCACAACACAGACGATGAGTCTCAAGGGCCAAGGAAGTAACAGTCAACACCCTCCACTATGGCCAACGCACCCCAATGAAGCAACAAGCCCCAGAAACCCGGGCGCTCGGGCACACGCAGAGCTTCAATCAAACCACACCCAGGGGGAACACGCCCGGCCGGCCGAGATACAAGTTGGCCCTACCTAAAGATCGCCTGCATGCATATGCACGGGTGGCTGAACAGGCAGGTTTAACCCCTGCCCCGGAGGGTGGAACTGGAGAGTGGGGTGCCTGCCGCTGTTAGGCAGGGGCGTAGACCTCCAGAGCAGCCCTACCTTGACGGTCTGCCCCAACACTGCTGTTGCGCAGCGAAGTCAGCACCTTACAACGACGCATGCGGGTATGCATGCCATGCTGCCAGCACACAGTACGAGCACGTGCACATGCACAGTGCAAAGCAGGGCCACTAGCTGTATTGCATGCGATGCCAAGCCATCACGGAGGAGTTCACATCTGCTGCGGCTTCCTCCCCACATTCTGGAAGAGTAACTAAGAGTCCCAACCACCAGACAGCATGGCGCACCACAAATGGTGACTCAGCCACCACAAAGATCCCATACATTCCCTGTGTTAGACAGCTCGCACCAGACAACTCGGGAACGTCCTGACAGCTACCGACTGCGCACAGCACCCACACCCACACCACCGGCATGTGCCGGTGCATTTGCCACGCCGGGCCAGGAGATGCGGAGACCTCCCATGGCATTTATCTTGGCAGCAGTAGCACCGCTGAGTGCCTGGCCGGTGTGTACATCAACCTGCCATCCTGCCTCCTGCCCATTAGGCCGGCTAGTCTACCCCACTATGCAAGCGACACACACTCAACACTGTCTGTGGCCCCATCGACTGATTGCCCATCCACACTGTCCTGTCTTGATGACCGCGGTGCTCAAGAGAACCACCATCCCAGTGAATGACACTTTCAACCAACCTACCCAACATGTCCAGAACCTCCGAGCCCAGTAATCAACACAGCAATTGTGCTACCCACAATGCCAATACAACATTATGTGGCTGTGCTCGGCTGCAACAGCCTCTGACAAAGACCAAAGAGCACCACAAGCTAAAAGATAACAGAAAAGCAGTGCAGCACACTCACAGCTCTGAGTGCCGAGCTTGCAAGTATCACCGCGTATCATCGGGCAGCACGGCCGGAATCAACAAGTAACCCCATCAGCCCACACTTGCTGCTAGAGTGCTCAACAGCCCTCACATCAGTAAAGCAGAGATTGCACCAAGGTGCCACAAGCAAGTGCCCGAGGTGTCTATAAGTGTGTTCATTACACACACCCAATCCACGCCTGCTGCCTGGGTCGCTGGAACTTCCCACGCTTTCTGTACAACCGCCTCCTGCAGGCATCACTCCCATGCATCCTGCAGCAGCATCAAGCACCCCAAGAGAAAACAGCTGCACAAGGAAGAGGCCCGCGCAAACAGGACCGCGTCGGGACTTGTGTGCAGACAGCGCCAACAGCCCTCATGGCGCGCATGATACTGCTCCATGGCGCCAGCTGGTAGCTACTGTACAGAAAACCTCCAGCTGCGCAAGCACAGAAGCCACTATGTCGGCGGGTTTGCTTTGCTTGGCACCAAGGCGCCAAGCAGTGAGGCACGACCACTTCCAGGCATCCTGCAGCAACACTCAGCACACCGACGGTGCTCCATGACCCCAGCCAAAAGTGCGCTAGTGCAAACAAGCTGCCAGCTGTGCAAGCAAGTGCCATAATCAGAATGATGATCAAGCAACAAATCATCCTATGAATGACAATCAAGCGAGATACTTCCAGACAGGCAGATGAAGCACACGGACCGAAGTCACACAGTGGCTGCATCATCACACTGCTTGCCAGTAGGAACTGCAAACAGGCTGCCACGTATGTGCGCAGGCAACCAAACAAAGCCCTGCGTTCTTCAGAACAACGACAAAGCAAGCGCGCAAAGATACTCCCAAGCGACCGAAGGGCAAGCTGCGCTCAGGGCACAGACAGAAGCACATGAGACCAGGACCTGATGAGGCGCCAAGCACTGAGGCACAACCACTTCCAGGCATCCTGCAGCAACACTCAGCACACTGACTGTGCCTCATGACCTCAGCCACTAGTGCAAACAAGCTGCCAGCTGCGCATGCAAGCACCTTTCTCAGAATGACAATCAAGCGACAGACTGTCAGACAGGCAGATGACGCACACATAGTGGCTGCCTCATCACAACACTTGACAGTAGAAACTGCAAGCAAGCTGCCAAAAAGGTGCGCAAGCAAAGCGCACCAAGCAAAGTGCCGTGTTCTTCAACACAACAACAAAGCAAGCACCTACACATACTCCCAAGCGAACCGAAGACAAGGCGCACTCAGCGCACAGACAGAAAGTAGTGAGACCAGGACCTGATGAGACTCGACCAATGCTCTATCAAGCAAGCCGCCAACTCACAACCCTACCAACTCGACAGCGCCACCTGTGCAACGCCAGCTACTTCACCTTCTTCAAAAACATTCCTTCCAAGACCAAGGCACAGACCAAAGCACTACCATGCATTTCACCTCAGCACACCCATGTAGCCACGCTTGCAAATCAAGCGCCCATTCCCAGCCACAACCTGCCTGCAGGAGCGTCTGCAATCAAAGGGCCACACAGTATGCTAGCTACACATGTATTCCCTATGCTCAACACACCAAACTCACATCTCCCCACTGTGCAAACCAGCAAACACAAAAGCTGCACGCACCCCACCAAGCTGCGCACTCAACACACAGAGGTAGATTCAGCGCACACGCAGCCGCAATCCCTGAGGAAGTGCAGGGCAGACCTGCTCGCAGCTCTTCACTTGGCAAAGAGCACGTGCTGGGATCTCATTGAGTATAGCATCTGCTGTTTGTTGATTTCACAGCATCTTCTTGGCTGGCTCCAGCATGTGCTGTGGCTCCAGTGGCTTCGACTCCCCTGACTTTGGAGCCAGCAGCCTATCCAACCATGCCCACTCAGGGAAAGGCACGTAGCAGCGCTGAAAGTTTCCAGCAGGTGGGAAGATTGGGGACGAGGACAGCAGGGCGGACGACAAAACGTGCATTAGTAATGCCGTTTGACAGCTCAAGAGAAAAACTCTGCATGGACTTCCTGTGCTTAGAATGGTGGCGCTGACACTGGTGAGAACGCCGCCGCTGGGGTGATTGCGCACTGCTGGTGCTAATGCTGCTGCTATGCTGTTGTCTGGTGTACTGTTTTGGACAACAGGGATGCGGAAGACACCGGCTGGCCACACGTACAGGCTGTTGCCTGGTGAGGCAGTTGCTGCTGATGCTGTGCCCCACCTGCTCAGGGTCCCACAGGTACTGCGATGCTGCTGTTGCTGCAATGCTGCTGTGCCCGACCTGGTCACGGTCCCACAGTTGCTGCTGCTGCTGCAGTGCTGCTGCTGCAGTGCCTCACCTGTTCAGGGTCCCACAGGGACAGCACCAGGGCGCGGAAGCCGTCACGGGCAGTGAGCTTGCGGATGCCAACAGCCTCCCACAGACCGGGCGGTGCAGACTCCTCACACTCCTGCAGTTAGCACAGCAGCAGTAGTGTCAGCTTTCTCCTTTCATTGTGCAGCCCCGTCTGATGAGACTCAACCTGTCGCTGGAAGCATGCACTGCGTTGCTGTGGCACAGCACATGAAGCCCCTTCCCTCTACTCTGGTCACTCAAACCCCACACCTACCCCAGCCAATCTGCACCTTTTGTGGACCCGCACCCGCAACAACCCACCTATGACACAAGCCTGAAGCTGCTGGGCGTTCGTTGCTCTTACGTCTTTGTGAACCAAACCCAACCCTGACCACCAAAACCCCATCTGTCCGCACCCACCTTCATGCGGTAGCAAGGCACCCGGGCGTTCAGGTGGTGGAAGTGATGATACTCCACTCCACAGGCGGCCCACTGCCACCACCATGGCATAGGAAGGTAAGATGAACCCAGCAGGCCAGCTGCAGTACGGTCAAACTCCGCCTTAGGCACGCGGTACACTCCCTCAAAGGTGTGCTCCACACAGCACAGGAACATCGCGTAGCTCAGGGCACACTGGTGCACAAACAACTCAGCCTGTGGGCAGCACAGGGAGACATGACGAAAGTGAGTATTGTGCCAGCACCGCTAAATAGTTTGATTGTTTAGGTGATGTTACTGAGCCAGTTATGCAGGAGTGCCAGGCGTGGTTGACGTTGGCTTAGGGTAGCGCCTGGACTACACATGTATCCCCCCTCTGCCCCCTCTGCTGCAAGCAACATGTGTAATCAAGGCAGTGACGTTTTGCCTTGACTACCCATGTTGGTCTGCACATCTCCACTACCTGTCGCAAACACCTGCCAGTGTGTGATACGCAGCAAAGGGGGCATGACATGTTGGGAGTTGAGAGAGTCAGAGGACAATGGCGGGAGTTTGTTAGCACGGTGGGAACTGGCTTCTGCTGCAAGTCATGGAGTGCAAACCCACGCGACCCTACCCCTTTCTTTCAATACTTTCACTCAGGCCTTCCCTACCAGCCTCCCACCCAGCGCATTGCCTGCCCCTGCTCACAAAGAGGTGTTTCATGGTTGTGCCGGTGACCCAAACAACCATCATCTGGTGTCTGCAGCAAGCGCCTACGCAAATGCACCCCTTTCACTGACACTGTTCTACAAGCTTAACCCCCTTCACATAACGCCTGCCCCCTGCTCACAAAGAGGTGTTTCGAGGTCGTGCCGGTGACCCAAGCCACCGCCGCATACAGGCACGGGATGAATGCCAGCTTGCCGGCAACGTATGCCACCCGCTGCTTGATGGAGTGGTGGGCCACCTTATGAGGCCAGGCCACGTTGAAGGCCATGATGCACACAGGAGAGAAGATGGTGAAGAAGATGAGAGGGTCACAGAGCACTCGAGCTGCTGCCTTGCTGATGCCCCTGGGCCAGGCCTCCCAGTCCTTTGTGGTCCAGAGCACCGTCAGGTCGGGATCACGGTGAACTTCCTCCTGCAGAGGGGAGTTTCAGTGACAATGGGTGTGTAGGTGTGTTTGCTTCACGGTTCTGTTGGGCTTTAGTTGTGTCGAGAGGTGTTTGTGCTGTACTTGTATGCATGCTAATGCAGGGTGGCTGATGCTCGTGCTGTTGCACTTGGGCAGAACTGCAGAGGAGGTGTGTTGATCATGCCATGGGGCGTGCCTTGCCATGTAGAGCAGGGCGATGTTTGGAGCGATGCGACGCGTGCAGTCATGTATGAAGCAGTATGCAGTTGTAAGAGCAGAAATAGGCCTGCTGCGCATGCGAGGTGAAGTGTGCATGTTGGGGTGGGTCGGTGGAGCGTCGCCAACACATGTGCAGGCGCCTGCAGTGGTTGAAACAGTGCCTTGACCGGCAGCATTTTATGAATGCCATTGGTGAGTGGTTGCGCTGCTGCCCTGTTCAAACCAAGGAATATCCTGCACTGTTGCCTGACAGCTCTTTGGGGTTTAGGTTTTGAACCCTCACCTCAATGCCTAGGAGAGCGTGGTGCTGTGCGTGAGTCTTCTGATAGTCTGTAGACAGACCGAAACAGGCAAAGGCGGAGTGGCAGAGAATACGAATGCAGGTACTCAAGCACAGTGACTGTACACAGGTGCATGTTGGCATCTGTTTTGGTGCGGGCTAAGGTGCTGCAGGCAAGAAGTGTCAAAAGGCCAGGCTGCTGCTGTTGCCCTCCGAAATATCCACCATCGTGCCTGCTGCTGCTGCTGCTGCTGCTGCTGCGCCGTCGTACTGGTCCTGGAGCAATGCCATTGGTAGCTGCTGAGCGCCCCTTGGCCACTGGGAGGCCACCTGTCGTACCTGGCGCATCCATGGCATTCATTAGCCCTGTCAGGTAGCCTGTCCAATTGTTCATCCAGCGCTTGGTGAAGAGTGCCCCGTGTGTGGCATCGTGCATGATCACGAACGCGCGCACCTGGACATAAGGCGCAAAGATGGCAAATGTGAGCAGACAAAGCAGTATGGCGTGCAGAGGCGCACTCCCATCCAACTGGTGCTGTGCGTCTGACTCGACTGCTGGACATCTGCATATGCGAGTGTGTCCTTCCCAGCTGCATTCCTGCAAGTCAGCCCGCTGCCAGCTCAGCCTCAGCTGCACACAAAGCAAATCAAAAATAGTATCTAACAAAGCTCCCAGAGGTGTGTGGTTGACTTCGGTAGCTTCCAATGCGGATGAAAACTCAGAATGCTGAGCCTGCAAGTCCCCACCAAGTGGTGAGAGGGGCGTGCCTGAACCACCACACTCCCACGTACAGCATCACCACCCAGAGCACAAGAGTGAAGCCGACCACCCTTGCGCTGCGCCCATCGTCGGGGGCTGCAAAAGTGGCGATGTGCTCACGAGCGCGCTGCAAGGCGGACGCAGGAGAATATCCTGGCAGCGGAGCAGAAGCTGACCGACTCTGAAGTGCAGCAGCGCCGGCAGCAGGGGAGCAGTGTCTAGGTCTGCGGCGCAATCAGCTGCAGCTGAGTCAGACACCTTGCCCTGGTCGAGAAGAGCTGCTGTGTCACTGAAAGCCCGTGCAGCAGCGCGGGAGTTTCTGCTCGCTGCTGGCTGGAGTGTTACTGTATTGGCGCCGCGGATACCCATGGGTGCTGCTGAGGGGGGCTGACAGGCAGAGGTGCACTGCTATTGTATGGGAGTGCAAAGTCCCAGGGCTCGTGCTGTGTGGTTGGTGGTCTGACGCACGACCTCAAAATGACCTCCTGCAGACATACAGACAAGGCAGCCGAGGAAGGCAGAGCAGCGTTGAGCGTTTCATTGATCCGTGTGATCACAGCTTCGTCACCCCCCACCAGCCTGCAGCATGCACTGCTACAACGCACATTACCACCTAACTTTGGATTCTTTCGACCACGCACTACCCCACTGTGTCAACAGGCGCGTGCACTGTCACTGCTGTTCCCGGTGCCACAATTCCTGCCACTCTGCAGGCCAACGTCTGCTGGTATGCCACAAATGTCGCCGTACAACCA